>CAEFZY010021192.1:0-63139 GCA_903066815.1 Brachyrhaphis roseni | reverse complement strand
CCATGAAAGAAAGTGATCAGTCAGAAAGTCCATATACTTTGCTGAGGTCATTTTCACACCTTCAGGGACTCTGAAGGGACCGACCAGCTCTCTCTCTCTCTCTCTCTCTCTCTCTCTCTCTGTCCTCATGATTTCGGCCCAAAAAATGACTCCAACACCTCCTTGCCGTGTTGGGATGTGGTGGCCATCCCTCACCAATCCACTTCTGCGTCCATCTGGATCATACAGGGTTGCACAGCAGTCATCTGTTTGAAAATGAATCTTCATGTACGGCTGGGCCTACTGTGACCGTTTCTGCTTGTGAGCTCTGGTTAGGGGCTGAATAGTAGGTTCATGCACCGCAAGCCTCTGGAGGATCCTCCACCTTGAGGTTCCAGAGGCACCAGCAGCTTCAAATAACTGTTTGCTGTTTTGTAAGGGCATTTTAACAGCTGCTCTCTTAATCTGATGCATTTGTCTAACAGAAACCTTCCTCATTATGTCTTTATCTGTACAAACACAATCAAAGTTGTTAAAGATGTGAATAGATTACACAACTTTTAAGTTTAACTTTTTATAAATTGGTACAAAAGGAAATGGAGTGACATGAGCATTGTTGACGGTATGTGGAATAAATGGTTTCAACCTCTGAGGTTCAGATTCAAGGATTGGACTAGCTGACAAGCTGCATCACTTAGCTCTGCATATGTGGAGAAAAGAGCAGGGTTAAACATTGCATAATTAAGCAATATTCAAACTGACAAACAAACTGTCATATCACAAGGTTGTTAATTATAGCTTTGATACAGGCAGAAAAGAAGCTTAGTTTTCACACGAGTAAATTCAACATTAATGAAGGTTGTGAGTGCTACATGCCATTGTTCATGGAGCCTTACTTAACACCTCCAACTCCCTCAGTCTGGTTCCCATTGAATGATTCTGTTAATTACTTCACGTTTTACTTTGCCAAAGTTGTGAGAAATCTCACTGACTGCCATCACTGTCCCACCCAGACTCTTATAACAACTATTTGCTTGATTAATTGAATCTCATCTTATCCCCAAGTACTAATCTTCAAATCAATTTACAAAGCAAATGATAAAATATGTAATATTTCTTACTCCTTTTATACATATACTCATCTTTCCTCTCAATCTTTTCATGTTCCATATTGCTGCTTTATCTGCACACCAGTTTTCACTTCTGTATTATTTATCAGGGTGTGTGCTAGAGAATTTTATGTGACAAAACCTTACCCAGTGTGGGTTCACAAACTGACTAGGGCAGCAGCGTGCCCTGGGAAAATGTGTATGAAGCACAAGATAAGAAGGGGAGTCGATGTGGAGGAGATTTTGTTGGGGGTAAGAGGCTTTACCAGAAAGAAGGCATATCGCACCAATTGAGATGTGAAGAAGCTAATGGGCTCTTATTCTCTTCCCACGCCCACAGCGTGTTTTCTAAGGAGCACTCAAGCAATGAAACACATATTGGTTTGGCTACTGGTACAGAACTTCAGCCAACTCACTTTACTCTGCCTATTCAGCATCTGCATAGACGACGGTTAGCCTCCATGCAGCTCGACAACTGGCAGAGTATGAATCAGTAACCAAACTTTAATGATTTTAGGACCCGGTGATTGATCTTACTTGCTGGAGCAGCAATAATGAGAGATGAAAGACAGATGCATGGCTCACAGACAGAGAGTGACTCTGATAAAGTGGTGGGATGAGCCACCGCAAGCTGATGTTTGTTTCCGTCAGCAAAAAAGGAGTCATTTGACTTACAGAAACAACAAATATATAAATAGGACAATTACTGCAAAGCACAAGTTGAAATAAAGTAGCCAAATAGTTTACAAAATTTTTACTATTGAAATAGAGATAAAGGAGAGCCAGTTCTCGGGATAAAACCTAACTATATTAAATTATATGTGCATAATTAAAGACAATTTACACAGTCTTCTGCATTACACAGCAAGTGTCTAGATTATGATTTCTAATTTGTTAAAATAAAACCACAAACCCTGATTAACTTATGGAGGGAAGCCCACTGTTTTGATTTTGCTGTGTGATGTTTGATCTCACTGTGTGGAATGTGGCGACCTTTGATCCAGTGACAACATTCAATTAGATAAGGTTAAGTAAATTGACCTTCTCCATTCCTGCTACTCAGTCCAAAGCTGGATAAAAGGTAAACAGCTTGTAAGAATGCCATTTCACAGTCAAACCCTACAGAACATGTACAAAGTGTTTCTGGTTTAAAGCGACTTGTGTTTCTCTTGTTCTGCAAATATGCTTGACAACTGAATAATCTCACAGTGAAGGTCAATTTTGGTTTTCAGGTGTTATATTCACTCAGCAAGGCTAATTTGAAAAGTATGAGTCTTACAAATTGTGAGAAAATCTTTAAAGACAAAATTTAAAAACTAGTTACCATATACATTTCTTTTTTCTTACTGTGACTAGGTCACACTAAACTTTTCCAGTTTTAAGTTAGAAATAAAGTTATGCCTATTTGTTAAATGACAAGAGAGTGGAAATGTTTTTCTTTTATTGTTTTCAAATTCAAAAATTTTATAAAACAAAGGCTTAAAAAGATAGCAACTGGAGTTTTATTCTTTCTTAAAGACATTTAACATATCATCCAAAGGTTTCTTCAATTCGGAGCATGGGTTATAAGTTAGAGTCCAAACTACAATATTATTTAAGCACTCAATTTTGTCATCTTCTGGATGATTGCGAATATACACCACCATACATACACTAAGGCTTGAATTATTGAGTCAAAGTGTGTTGGCTATCCTTCCACAAGCTTCTTACAATCATTTATTGGCGTTATAACCCATTAAATTATGAAAACAAGGCAAACATTGCTATTTTTAGCTATATATCAATGCATTGGTGTTTTGTTGCAAAGTTTCTAAATTATTTTTCACCACTAAAAGTTAAATTCACAATAAATGTGATAAAACACCGCATTTTTTAACTGTTACACCAACCATTGTAGGCATTATGAAGCCTTTGCAATGACCTTCTTAATGAGACTGATTAGCTACCATCATCTCTACTTTCACACAGTGTAAAAGGCTAATTGCCTCTACTTTTTCCTCAGACATTGCCCTACCAAGACCACAGCTTATAGAAGTTAATCTGCAGTGACCCAGAATGACCTGTTTTCACACTCAAAACCTAAGTCTTCGTTTCTGACTCACCTGCTAATTTTTAGGATTATGCTTCTAACTACCACAAAGTCCTTGTTTAAAACTTCTATGGAAAAAAATAAAATATATTTTTGGAACATTTTATTTTGGAAGTTTTAACAATGGAATCCATTTATTTGCCAAACCATCTTCAACTTCACTATGATCTTAACTTTGGGTTAAATTGCAGATGAGCAGCATAGCAGGATGATTACAGATTGTTACCTGATGTTGAGCATCTTTTACTCCTGCACAGCTTTAGCTCAAAAGAAGTTTTAAATAATCTATAGATCTTTAATTATTATTGCTCATCTCACAGGAACAGTAACTGTACATTCACAAACATATGCTGTGGTTGCCGCATCATGTCTGCTTCATATACATTGTTGAATAATCAACAATCCTGGGATGTTGTGAATGCTTTAATCAGAAGAAAATATTAAACATTTTAAACTTAATAATAAGACTGGATTTCTTTCTCCACATCTGTGGAGATGCTAAAGTTAACCCTTCATGTAATTAATGTTGATGGATTTGATCAAACTCTGTAAAAGCCTATGTCTGGGTTTAAAGCTTCTGTTTGCAAACAGCAATAGAGAACTACTGTCATCTACTTTTAAGTTAACAGGTACAATCTGGGAGCTTTCAGACATAACTGTGCAGAGCAGAGTTAGCAGCAGTTTTAGGCCAAGACAACTCTCCAACGTTAACCATGTTCTAGCTTCAGCTTTCATTCCTTTGTTTCTCGTTTCTATTCATGTTCCTCAGCCTCACGCTGCAGACAGACTTTAAGCTCTGTGAGAGTGGTCTTAGTAGCCCAACACTCCACAGATGAACAGCTCCAGTAATCGGCCATGATTTATCCCAACAGCCAGCTCTGAGTTGGTTCCCTTGGGTCTAATCTCCACATTATCTGCCTTGCTTGAAACACACACTAAATGCCGAAACATGACCAGAGAGGGAGTGGTGAAGATCTGGTGAAGAAATTTCAAAAACTTTAAACAAATGTATAAAAATCTATGATCCAGTTAAAAACAATTGTAAATCTAATATTCTCTGAAGCATGGTGCATTCACTTTGTTTACTATCTGAATTCAAACTACAGGCTGGTCATTCACAACAGTAAAGTGAGTTGGTTGAACTTTTTGTCATTGATCATCCATAAAGAACTTTTTAAAACATGAACACGGTATGCAAGGTCGAACTTCTATTTACGCATCAATCAGATATATAGCTTTATTTATCTGGCCATGTCTTACTGCCATGTCGGCTTACATGCTTTAAAATGTCATCTTCAGATCAACATATCACACTATCCCTGTTTGTGCAATGGCAGAATGCTGGTTGTCAGGTATTCATTCAGTCCAGAGTAAGTTTGAGCTGTATAGATATAGTCAGGAAGTGAAAAAATGTTTTGCATCCTAGAATCAAGCTTCTTTAACAACTGCCTAGAGCTACACAAGGGACTCTGAAAGCATTGTAAATTTAAATCTAAATTACTACTACTAGGAGTATGAAGAGAGTTCATATTTTAAGGCATTGGAGGAATTGCTTATTTGTGGAAATGAAGATGGCCTCCTCCTCAGAGGGATTTTTAGCAGCCTTGTGAGCCGTGGGAAGTTAAAGAATCCATTTGTCATCAGAACCCACCGCAGTCGGAAAGCTGAAGACGTTAGTCAAGCTATTTGTAATCACTATACGGACTATTCAGTTTCTGTGGGTTTTATGCTCTACTTTAATACATTGATGATGTGTTTTACCTGCCAGAAGGAAACAGACACTATGCCGTCATTAATGTTGAGGATTTTGACATCAGGCAGCAAGCTCCCATTAGTGACTCAAATGTCCAAACCAGACAAAGCAGAAACAATGCAGATTAGTGAGAAGCAGACAGAAGCAGCTCATATGGAATACACTGCTACATGTGACAACTGCAGCCACATGTAGCTGTGACTGCATGCAGTCACTTGTAAATCTAATATTCTCTGAAGATAGTAAACAAAGTGCATTCACTTTGTTTACTATCTGAATTCAAACTACAGGCTGGTCTGTAGTTTGTTATACTCTCTGGTATGTTATAATACCAGAGAGTGGTATTATAACATAACCATTTACACTCTCCAACAATCGGGGGGGATGGATTCTGAGCACTTGAAAATACTTGAATTGGATTGTTTCAATAAACAATAGTCAACACTAGAAGTTCACTTATAACTTAGGTTTTTATCAGGTTTTTGTCTTATTTTGTTAGTCAACTAACCCAAACAGTGATGGTAACTCAAATAAATGAAAATGGGTGTATTTTATGTATCACGTTTTTATTCAATAATAGTTGTACAATATTTAAAATTATGTTTGAGCCTCTTTTTTTAACCATTTCATTTGTGCTTACAAAAAATGAATGCACTGATCCCCAGTGGTTTCATGTAATAGTACAAGGTGTTTACAAGTACAAAATGGTAGTAGGAAGAGATGACATGTTAATGTGTTGGTGTAAAATGGGGGTTTGAACTGACAAATGGGTGAACTGTCACAGGACAAATTTAAGAAGAGGAAACTATCTTCAAAGTAAAAGAGGCCAAAAGCACAATTTAATGACTTTTACATGATGGTGGCACCTCTGAGTACAAATGTAATGCTTATTGAAAATGTGTACATGGAAATGTGTTGGTCTGCTAATAACAGAAAATAAAATGATTTGTTCCAACACTTGTGCCAAAACAAGCAAAGCACTCAAAATGAAAGTCATTTCCAGTGTCATTAGTCCTATATCAAACAATTTTTAGACAAATTGTGCGCTGAAATAAAGACAATAAATAGTGTTCCTCTTGGACATTCCACCTGACTGACATGATGAAAATTTGAGTGATATGGAATTTTTTTTACTCGTTCATTTTTTTGTATGGGGACAAACAACCTTCATAATGAGCTAAGGAAAGTGATCATGGTGTGCTGCCCATCCTAGTTTCTTCTGCACAACAACATATTTTGACTCTTGTAGCATTCCATGCAAATTGCCTGGAAGAGTTGGCAAAAATAAATGCGTCACTATGTATGGGTTTATAATTAAAAACAACTTTTCAATTAGCTTCTGCCTGCCCTTTCAAATGCCTGGAAAGGTCACATAGCACCTCTTATGTACCAACCTCTGGTGCATCTAAACGGCTTGGCGATGATGTGCACAAAAGTAGTGCGCTGTTTTCAAAACTGGCTCTTGAAGAGTACAACTCTACAATCAGTTGCTTTGGGTGGCAGGCCTAGGAAAGGAAGGAGAAAACTACACACAAGCTGCATGTGGAGCATTAACTGGTAAAACAAAGCCAGGATCACCAGGGTGCAGTGGGCTGGCTGGCTTGCGAACATCCTGGTGATTCATATACAGAACATTTTTAATTGGGGCAGTCCTGAAACATTCATGTTTATGACTATTTATGACATGAAAATTGTTATATTCAGATGGTTTGTATTCAAAGGTTCGACTATATTTTTAAACGCACTTGAACCAACATGTAATGACTTAATGGCACAACTCTCTTGTGGCCATCTTAAAAGTTGAAAACTAAACTTGTTATGAACTAAAACTACAAGCACCTCAGCAGCAGAACCTGGTTTTACGCCAGCAAAAAAAAAGTAACCACCACAAGGGCTGAAGGTATTTTCTGCTGAAATATGTCATGCTCTTACAGAGCAGAGCAGCTTTAGAGACTGAAGGAAGACATACTCAATATTAAGCAGGAGGTTTTAATCTTTTGCCTGACAGGTATATGCATGTACCCCCAAGAACTGTCTGAAAAAGATATTTATCTTTCATTTATTCAGAATCACTTCAGGATATATTTGGTCACGACCCAACTTTATGAACAAAGGGTTTAACAGATTGCCACATGGGGGTTTTCAAAAGCATACAAGAAATGTACTTTTAGTAGCATTATGTCTACTGAAGATCCATCAGCAACAAAAAGTTCAGGCAGCAGCTTGAAGACATCAGGCTGCTGCCTGAGACAAAGCCAGACTGTTGATTTAACACTCTATGGAGTGAGAGGACGCATACAGAGGAGGGGAAAATAACATGATAGATGGACATATAAAACTACGACAGGCTTCTGAAAGATTGTAATGGAGTAGCCTACCAAGGGAGATCCTGTGTCAGTTCACACTACATCTACAGAGTCAGTCCTCCATTACAAAAAGCTTTGGTTTCACAGTGAAGGAATTTGCATAGCTTTCCTCTACATATATGTGTGTCCATGTATCAATGAGGATAATAGAGTGTCTGTGAGCTGCATGTGTGAAGTGGCCCGATCAAAGTAAGGAGGCAGTCATTCCCACCTGCTCTCATTAGTCTTACGGTCCTACAGGCCCAGAGCAGAATAAGGTACCACCTGTTTCTGACTGATCTGGCTAGATCATTCAAGACACTTAAATTATGGCACACTACGAAAACACCCAACCATACAAGTCAGTGTGAAGAATCAATGAAGTTTAAACAATCCATGCTATTTAAGAGGAAATCATTTTCCCTTAAAAGTATGTGTGCTACATATGCAACACTGGTAGCAGTAAGTACTGAGTTGACAGACTGCATAAAGACATTGACTTTTTTCAGATTTTTAAAACTGTGGAGGAGAAAAAAAAAGTATCATGTACATCTATAAAGGAACTACAGTAAATGAGATCATAATTATAGAGCCAAAGAAATTCTCAAAGGACCATATTTGTGTTGCATTCATAATTCCCTTCAATATCTTTAAACTGAGATTAAAGATGGCTTTGTTGCCCCATTCCCACAGATTCTATGGTATGGAAAAGACATCAAAACAGGAGGGGTTTATAGGGAACATCTTTAACATTTGCTCCGTTCACAGTGTGCTTGATTAAATGTAACATTTTAAGATCCCAGAGTTCTGAGAAAAGCATAAATCATTCTCTCGCAGCTGCTGGTGTGCCTAGGGAAAACACATGCTATTCCCCTCTTTCCCTTTCTCTCTGATCATAAGCCCACCCGATTTGCTGGTCCCTCAACTAATGAAACTCATAGTGAAGGGTATGTGTGTGTGTACTGGTAGTGGACACCTGCAGGTTGCTGCTACTTGCGAGGATCTGGCAAAACCGTGGCTCTGACCTTTAGTGCCTCTACTCTAACCTCACCTTGGTTTTATCAATCATCAGTAACAAAGAGGGAAATCGTCAGCCAGTTACTGTCAAGCAAACAGAACAATCAATTACATTATCTTTAGCGATGTACAAAGCAGTTAAGTTTTGACTTTTTTGAAAGGGAAACTCTTTAAAAACATATGTATATATATTGCTATTAAGAACAGTAGGACAATTTAATTTAAAGACAACGCATAACTGAATTGTAAATAAAAAAAAATGCTTAAAGGCAATTACCCATCCTCCAGAGATAATTTTTCAGAGGACATTTCAAACCAGAGCAGTTTGGGTCTTAAGCATCAAGAGTTGAGCCTTTAATTGTGTTCAATTTATTAGAACGTTCCAACCTCAGCTCAATTAAATGAAAACAGATTCGTCTCAATCTGCAGGAGTTCTGCAAGTGTACCAGGACTTCCTTTAACCACCAATCCAAAACCCCAACCCACTCCCTTCATTTTCTAAGTAAACTGGAATTTTGTTTTAAGTCACTGGTAAACAACGAGACAGAAAACAGATGTCCCTGGCCATATTTTCAATCCACTCAGTCTTTCAATAAAAAGATTAAAATAGGAGAGATTGCAACATGATAAAAATATTTGTCCAAATTTCTATTTAAATGTTGCACCAGAAAGTCAACAACTGGCACCATCACTGCTTTTACACGGGCAATTTACATCTCATTTGTGATTTGTCTTACAAGTGTTTCACAGGGGAATCAATGCAAAAAGACATGCATGCTGAAAATGTGGATAATATGTATATCAGACCAAGAAAATTATAGTAGCTATGTGGAATCCTAGTGATGGAAACATTTCTCATTTTTAATCAATGGAAAATATAAAGATCCTTAAGAAAAGTGCTGGTGATATCTCTAAGAAATGACAGAACACAGGTCACATATGTATGAACGGAGGTGAAACACTGAAAACAAGACCTTAACTAACTGCAGTTACATTCTCTGAAACATGAACGTATAAATTAAGGTTCATCAGTTCCATTGCTTGAGGAGAGTAAAATAATTTTTTATAAGACATTTAAATGACAAAACTATTGCATTTCAATATGACAATTTCCACAAAGTAAAAGTAATTCAGACAATGAAAGTCAATTAGTGAAAGTCTATTGCAGAATATTTTATCACAAACCTTATAGTGAAAGAAAGGCTTACTTTAGTTTGCTTACTCAGATCCTAAGGTTAATGTATACATTAACATACGCCAAGTAATCTCTTGACTTTGAAATATCACAATCACTTACTCTCCTAATTTGGCTCTCTAGTAGCAAAGTGAATGAATCCTAAAAGGCTGCAGCCTTTTAGTTTTTTTTTTTTTTTGGACCACCTTTCACCTCTGGCAGAACGAGGCGTTACATCTATCATTCCATAAACATTTCACTGATAGGCTCTCAGTCAGCTCTGGTTGACAGCAGGGACATGTGCACACAACACAGGCTTTGATGTGGGGCTGAAAAGTCTAGAAAAACCAGACCTTTAAGTGGACATCTAAGACTGCCTGCGCTCACACACAGGCTTTTCAGACTCTTTCCACGCACACACATAGCAAAACAGAAACGGAGAGAAAAGTTCCAGCCCATCAATTTGGGTGCCCCATGATATGCCTGTATGGACAGGCAGGTGAATTTCATATAAAAGGACTTCTGGCAAAAATTCAAATTTTGTACATGTACTCCAGCTAGCATGTATGGTCAAGAAAGTTACACAGAACAATATAAAACAAAGTTACACCATTTGCTTTTTGGTAAAAACTACTTTAAATCAGATTACTAAACAATTGCAAAATTCAATCATTAATGTGTTTAAAGAGAAATAAAGGAAATTATAGACGTAGGTACAGAGAATACACATGGCAAAAAAATATGTACCTGGACAAGATGAAGAACGACATAAAGACACTAAACAAAAAAGATTGGAAAAAAAGAAGAGGCAATATAGAGAAGGATTGCAGAGCTCCACAGTTAAACATCTGCTGGGGATATAACTTTTTCTTTAGGGACTCAAAGCCCAACTTCATCAACTTCATCTTTGGCCTCACTCTGTCCCTTTATGCTTCTATTCAGTCTTCTGCTTTGTGTTTATGTCAGGTTTTAATATTCAAAAAATATGTCTTTAGTTTATGAGCCACTGCTTCGCTGAAGCAATATGCTTACTAAATCAAAGTAATAATCTGAAACCATGCACTAAACAGAATTTATCAGAATTCCTACATTTATCCAATGTCAATAAAGACAAAACCAACACTCTGTAAAAAAATATATACATTGCTTTAAAAACTCCAGTTTTTGTTACAGCTGCAAAACAAATGCATTTAAAGACATTGCAGAAATCAATCAAGTCTTGAAAAGAGAATTTTTTTTTTTTCTTCCCCTGCCTCTAGCTTTAAATTTGTGTATGCAGTTAGGTCTGTACAGGAACAGAGTATCTAAACAACATTTTACAACACTGGGATCCCTCCTAAGATCTGATTTCCCACATCTACAGTCTAAAACCAACTCATCTTTGGAGCCAAATAATCGTTCTTTTACCTGAGTTCCTGCAATCATCTCCTTGCTGAGGCACTTGTACAGAAAATGCCAGCAGGTCCGGCGCCAATAAAGATTCGGGCTTGCGAATCTCATTAAGCCAGCGACTCATGTGGAGCTCTTTGGTGTCAGAAGGGCCCTGAATAAGTGGAACCAGCTTTTCCTTTATGCCCTCCTCTGAACCTGAAAGACAAGAGTTTAGGTTAAATCAAAATTCTTAGCTAGTCCTATTTCTGAGTTTCCAGCCAACAGCTGGCAGCATATCTAGTCATTGACCTTTATTTGGAGCAACATAATTATATTTGGATCCCAAGGTACCACTCTATCTAAAAACTTTTATCTATAGTTTATCAAAATACCATGCATCATTAAAACTAAGCATACAGTAAAATCCATGAGGAAAAATATGATGAACATTTGTAGCTTATTCCGTGTTGCTGAAAAGAAAAATACTCAATCCAAAAGTTGTGGGTTCGACTCCGACGTTCTCCCGCCCAGGAGTACTGATATACAAAATGTGCATTTTGGGGGGCAACTGGATGAATTAACTCTAGTATGAAACTCTCTGACTGATAAATATGGCTAAAAAGTGTTCCATAGATTCAGCCCATTCACTGTTTAAACGGTCAAAGCGAAACCAAACACTGTTCTCTAAATGCAGGGCAGAATATTAGCTGTAATGAAACAGTGTCATCTTCTGCTAAAGTAGTGACTTATTTTATGCAGTGAATATTCTGTGAATCCCAGATATTAAAGTTACCAAAAATTTATTACATATGCTTTCATCTTTATATGTTTCTATAATTACAGCTGCATTACATCTAATTTAACCAGCATCATGTGTGCATTTTGAACTTGTGAACTTCTCGCTATGACACTATTTCAATAACATCCGTCCTATCAAAGACGTGACCACAGCCCAGCGACATGAGATCCAGGAGAAAACAGCGGCTGAATCAAATAGCTGGAAAGAAATCAAGATAAAATGTGGACTAAAGAAAAGAGGGGGATAGAGACAGACTGGAGCATGTAAAAGTATGACTTCAAGAAAGTAAAGGAAGAGTCTAGTCTGTCTCACTCTTTCCCTCCTACACAAGCAGTAAAGTTTTAACAGGGCACAGCTGTACACACCTGGGGTCCTGGCGCACACTTTTACTGCTCCCACAGTTCCTGAGGCACATTTCACCATCGCACGGCTGCAGAACTTCAGCTCCAGATTTTGGACCAAGCCCTCGAGAGTCGGTGACGGGCCTGGATATTTCACACCTAATAAAAAAAAAAAATGAAAAAAGTGAATATGAACTGCAGTCTTGCAACTTTAAAACACTTGGTCTGTGGCTTTGTTTTTATCTAATTGGGTTTTAATTACAACTGATCAACCAAGTGCTATGTAACAAACAACTAACAAATCCATTAAAAAAAACAGTGGTTTGTAGTGGTTACTACAAACAAAAATTACCTTTTCTATCCAAGCCCATCATATTGATGTGTATATTATACTACATGCATAAAGGGTTTGTGTTTTTCAGACAACTGAAACTAAAATTATTAGAAAGAGAAATAATTGCACCTACAGGACATATAATTAAAAATCACATAATCTAATAACCTTGTTTCCTAATAACTCAACAGTGCTAAAGAGTGTGAAACTTGCAGGTGTGTGTGTGGGGGTGTGTCTGTGTGTGTGGTGGGAGAGTTTTCATACCAAAAGTAATTATATGTCAATGTTTTTTATAGTCAGAAACCGTTTCAAGCACATAAAAGCAGAAGAAGGTTAAACACTAGCTGGATAACAGAAAAGCATTATAAAGTAAATGGTGTCCTGAGCCAAAAAGCCTGTTGAGAGAAGGGAGGAAGATCCATCCATCACCTGACACATTCTTCCACTGAACTACAACTGGCCAAGGGAAAGACACTGCATTCGTACATCACCAGTTCCAACAAGACTTTACGGGATATTTCAAAACAATCCCCTCTTACAGTAATACCTCTTCATTTCCGACAAGCAGTCAACACTTTTTTTCTTACTGAGTTTACAGATGGTTTGGGTTTTTTGCAACATGCTGAACATATGACTCTGAGATGAACAGATCCAAAAGGCAGAACAAAATGCCACAAAAAAATACTCAGGTTAAACCAAGTAGAAGTTGCGCAGGAAAAACTTAAATGAAACAAAAGGGACGTCGTTTAACTGGGGATTACTTCCCAAATGATTAATGTGACAGTTCTGTATGAAAAAGGAGAAGAGCAGTACTGTGTACAGCTGTAAAAGACTGCAGGCAAAAATTTTGAAGCAATAGCAGAAATCCTAATAATTTCTCTTCTATTGAGTTATTTTCCAACTCATCCTCTTCTGTGTTTTATGAGTCACCCAAAGTCAGAAATATCCCAGTAGCAAAATACTTAAATGCTAAAGATGTCAGTTGGTTGTTCTGTTTAGTTTAGAAAGCAAAAAAAAAAAAAAAGATCATATATTTGTTCCCCAAACTATATTCATTATTTCATTTTGTATTTCTTCCCTTCATGAGCTGAGTATGGTCTGGACCAGGGCAGAAACGATTCCTCAACTAATTCTAGTATCTCGATTATTGAAATCCCTCGAGGAAAGTTTATCTGCCTTGAAGCTTTGTCAATTTATGTTTTATTATCTGTGTTCCATCCAGGACATTATTTGCGTTGCGCACCGCTCTCACTTCTGCCTATGAGTTGTTGAAGAAAGCTAAGTGTTCGCATCATAGCGTCCAATTTTCGAATTCGGCCTGTGGGGATTTCATTGATTGATGATAATGCCTGGGTTTTCATCGTTTTTGGGTTAAATGACTGGCGTGATGCCTGGAGTACGGCAGCTTTTCTCCTCTGGGAGCTGCTGGTTCAAAGCGAATGGCGGGAAGAGTGCTACAGGAGTATTTATACCGGCGAGCAGATAGACTGGACACGGCGGGTGGCTGAGTAGTTGATGCTTACAATGTAAGTGTAGTTCACGGACAAACCGGAAAATTAATTTCATATCATCTCGGTCTCAACAAACGGGTGGCGGAGCGCATCGTGATGGTGCATAGCTGGTAGATGAGTTTCTGTGAAGAATTAAGGTGTCAAATCCTGTCGCTAACATGAACACAAAAGGCAAGGTGAGAGTTCATTTATTAAACTGACTGGAGATGTATACATAAACTAAAAGTACAGACATGTTTTATAAGCGTATTTGTGAGCTTGCCTCTCTATTGTTAAATTTAAAGTAATTTCAGATTCTTGAATAACTTTTCTTCAGGTTAACTTAAAAAGTGTGCTATTATTGTAATATTATTGTAAGGTCTTTTCTAAACTACAGAAAAGTAACTGTTAGGGATCTTCAAATATGAAAAATTGGACTGATGTTGGTATCCAATAGTAACACTGGTATTATACTACATTTACCAGATTTTTATTTTATAATTTTTTTTTTATCCAATTACTCGATTAATCCTAAGAATAATAGACAGATTACTCGATAACTATTTGTTTACAACAGCCCTAGTCTGGACTTCATACACCTATGATGCCGAAGATCCAAAATTTATTTCAACATTATGAACACATTGTCAGTACTTTTCTTATATTTTCTTTAAACAAACCTAAGTTTTCTCTGTGTTCTTCTGTGCTAAAGATTTCCCCCAAATGTCACTTTAATGTCAAGTGACTCAGCTGAGAACACAGGCTGGTGTGTTTGGCTTGGAAGGGTATTCCTCTCTAGGAATGTAAAATATACAAAGTTTAGTTGGAGAACAATGACAAAAAAGAAAGAAACAAAATTAAAAAACAACTCATTTGGCAATGAAGCTTGAAACTCCTAATTTGAAACAGTAAAAGGTTTTGATCTTAATGCATAAAAACAGTGGAATGTATATAATGTTCAACCAATACATTCCAGCGGTACTAATAAAGTACAACACATTTACGCAAAATATTTTTTAATTCCAAAATGAAATGAGGGCAAACATCAGATTAAACTTTCTCTTGGTGGTTTGAGATGATTTCAACTGTAGCGCAAATGTATTTTTATTGCGAACACGCAGACATGGATGGCAGGATTTGAGTTGACCACAAATACCACACTTAACCAAGGGAATTGCTGGGAAATTGCTAAAATCCCTAACCACTGACTTCCCTTCTCTCTCTTTCAGACAAATTACCAATCAACCTCTTCACCTGCTGTCTGAGAGGCCCTCTATACGCCCAGATGGAAGATGGTAACGTTAATAACCCAGCTGAAGTCTCTCTACCACACACTTTAACATACCTGCAAGTCAAACAGAACAGTACCGCATGTCGCTCTGGGATTTTGGCTGCTTACTCCTTTAACAGCTTCCAGTCTATTTAGGACGAAAGCAGTGGGAAGACATTCCAGCGTGGACATGTTTAAATCCAAATTAATAATGTGTTTCTATAGGACGTTGCTTTTTCTAAACTACTAAATTACTTTAATATCTTTTGGATATATTAGTCAGCTGCTAGTAAACAACACATGCTTTTTATATCATAAAGTAAATGCATAACTGTCATAAAAAACTGGTGGTACGCTGAAGCATTATTACCATATCTGTGATTTGTCTATTTAACTTTTCAGTATTACATTAGTTTAATACATTGTGATTTGGGTTGTATTCAACAGGATATAACAAACACACAATCGAAGTCATAAGACCAGAGAAAGAGTTAGAAGGACTCGCACTGATTTTGCGAGAATCTCTCATCATCCTTTTTGAAACATTTCTACAGGATTTAGGTCAGACAGATATGGAGGATAATCCAAAAGATGAACATTATTCTCCTGGGAGAAGCCCTTAGACGTGTACTGTGAACTGCAGTGTTGTTCTGTTGAAAGATCCAGTCATCGTCGTAATGACGAGGGCTCTCAGTCAAGATATCCACATAATTAACCACATTTGTTAGTTCCTTTGAAGAAAAACAGTTTCTCGATTGCGACCGAGCCTCCCCCACTGTTTTGTACAGACAACATCTCAAGGGGGATTTCCCTCTCATACCAGCAATGTTGGAAACCATGAAAACCATCAAAAGTGAATTCTCTTGTCTGAAAATGAAACTTGCCACCACATTTAGATGTGCCATGTTTGGTCCTCCCTTGAAAAGTCCAACAACAGAATTTGTGGCATAGGAGGAGTCATTGGAATTGAAGATTTTTCTGTTTTCTGTTCTTTAAAAACGTCTCTTCATTAAGGGCCTTAATCTGGGTCAAGTATCTGTTTCTACAGACCCCTGTTCGATCCTTCGGCTCTGTGAAGGTGAAACTTTTTTGGGTTTGCCCATTAACATTTTTTGTTCCCAACCACCCCGACCAATCTTTAAAAGACGTTTTTCAGGACAACAAAAAGTTTTAAAACTGTGGTCTTAAACTATTGATCAGCTTTTGAACAGTCTGAGTTTAAATTCAGTTTTTAATAATTAGTCTCCAACATGCTGTGGATAAATAGCACCAGGGGTATCACGATAACACATCCCTTCTGCCCACGTAGACGCCCTCAAGGGCACAGCGCACCTGCTGGGTTGGTAGCTGCTGAACAGGAGGAGGGCGTTGGGAAGTGGTGGGGGGGCTCTCGACAATGTTTTGTCCAGCTGTTGGACTATAAAAATGTGGGGTGCACAGGAAGAGTGAAAAAATAAAGGGTTGGTAATTTTGTCAGCTTGAACAATGGCATTCTGTGTGTCGTATGTGTGCAAGGTGCATGTGTGTGTAATACAACCAGACGTATGTCTGTTTGTCTCTGCATGTTATTAAGAGACCAAGTGAATGTATGTGTGGCGCTGTTAGTCGTCAAGCAAAGGCAGGTGCAAGAGGTACATAAACACACAGCTAGGGGTCAGAGGCTACAGTACTCCGTCAGAAAGAAAGAGGGCAACTGCCTGACTAAACCCCGATGAGACGTGCTTAAAGGACGAGAGGAAAAGAGCAAAAGAAAGTCAGTAAAACAACACTAATTTATAGAAATAAGGCCAAGACAGAATCAGTAAGCTGTATGGTCTACTAGTGCCCATTATTCATGGAAGCCAGACATATATGACGGGAAAAGTATGATGTACACCTGTTTGCCTACATTAATATTAAAATCACAATTTGTTACTGTGACGACTAGAAGGAGTATAAAGAATAAACCTTGTGAGCTATTTTACATCATTAATCAGCAAATGAGTTCCACTGATAGCAATTATTTTATTTTTATTCTATAAAAATAAAATAATTGAGAGTTAACTCCCGTGAAGTGTCTTATGATCACTCTGTCTCCTCTTTACTGAAGCCTGCTGAGTGTTTTTTGAATTCCATATAGGACCTGGAAAGTCAGTGGCAGATTTTAAAAGCAGATCAGGAACACTGCAAGTACTATGTTTGTTTTTTGCACTGTTTCCAGACAGCTGTCTTCCAGGCCTCAATGCTGGCACAAAAACTGCATTAATGCAATAATGCACTAATGATAAGCCAGCTGCAGGGGATGGTAAGCAACCACAACAACAGCTATACTCATGTTTTCCTCTTTTTCTTTCTTGTGCTTTCTAAAATCACAACTATGCGAGTATTTATGGAATGACCAAGCCACATAAAAGTTTTTCTGCCTGTTTACGTGTTTTCCATCTGTAAACCTCTTCAGTGAGTGTTCCTCCACTAAGCACTCCTGACTCAACCATTGAGCTGCAGAGCTGAGGAAGTTCCTTCAAAGTGAAGAAACCATAGTTCTCTTCCATTTAAGTAATCCGAATTGTGAACTTACACTTCAGACATCTAAAAGTCTTAGTGCAGAGTATAGATGATAACTCAAATACATTTTTCAAAGCATCAAGAATCAGACCCGGATGATTCTGACTTAATTAACAAAACTCAGAACTCGATCATCTCAGAGTAAACCTATGACCAAATTTTGACACACGAAAAAGGGGAACTCAGAAGTGAGTTCCCCTTTTTCTGAATCTGTTGCAGCAGATTCCTGAATCTGCTGCAACAAAGCAAAAATTACTTAGACAAAAGTTAAAGGAAATTAACAGGAAGAACTCTTAACTTGAATATGGCAGAGCTAAGGTACGTTTCAACTTTCTGCGGCTATCAACAATAGTCAGGAGTTGGGTTTTTTTTTTAACATGTGCCAATATTTTTTCCCTCCTGTTTGTGTTTCAGGAGGGGATTGGTCAAGTGGGATGTTGATATCTACCACTGGACTGAAGAAATTCAAAGTGTAACACTAACTTATTCTGAGAAAAACAAGTTTGTTTTAATTCAAGTGAAAGTCTTCAGTCCATAGTAAATGTATTAATTTGTTCTGTAACCGATGGCAAATGAATATGTAAATAAGATGTACATTATTGCCAAACCATGATATTAAGGTAAATGTAGAGAAGCTAGAGTACTACAACCCTCCAGGTTGGCAATGAGCCTAAAGCAACGAGGGGGCTGACAGAAAAAGAGGTAGACATAGACAAGTTGGGTAGCCTGAAAGCAGCCAGCTGAGCCATTAAGTGCTGATGCAGAAACAATAACTGTCTCTCTTAAGTCAGGAGGGGCTGCAGTAGAAGCAGTAAGTAGGAGCAGGTCTGTTGGCATTGTGCCCAGAACTGACACACAGCAGAAATACAGACACATGCAGAGAGAGTGGGACAGGAAAACAGACAAGGCAAACCAGTAGTGGTTTGTCCTGCAGTTAAAGCTTAGAGAAGAGTAGTTCTCATAGAGATACTGTTCCTAAAACCAACCATGCCACCAACTCTTAATATAGTTGAGATAATAATCTATTGAACTGTATTATATGTTTAAAAATTTGTTAGTGGGCTTGTTTAAGAAAAATGTCAAGTCCAAGTACAGCTAAATGACAGCCATGACACCCTATTGAGGCTTCAACAGCACTAAGAAATCAAACACTGTTCTTGGATAAAGAACGACAATGAGCCATTTGTAAGAAAAGCCACAACAATCAACACAACCTCGCACAAAGAGGTCTGCTCAAAGCACACTAGTTCTTCAAATAGTTGAAAATACTAAATTCACTGAATCAATCTAGACTACAAAAAGTTTTCACCAAAATATTCAATAAAAAACAAACGCAGTTGGGTGAATGTACATCGAAACAGAGAGTCAAGCAAACAAGTGTCTACAGACAAATACATACAAATGTAAATGTGCCTTTCCCCAACTGAGAAAAGTACTGCCAGACCTTGTTGAACACTCTGAACAGAGGCTACAACAACTGCACAACTCAGTGCTTAGGACAATCATTGCAATAAAGGCAGTGATGGGGTCTAAGTGCTGTTGGTAGCACAAGCTGGAGGTCTAGTTTTCATAATTTCCATCCCCTCCAGGTGTTGCCTGCCTTTTTGTCTGTCCACTAAAACAGTGACATATGTTCTCTCTGCATTCAAGCCATGGTTTTCCCTGCCACTGAATTACCACAATTAAGGAGGCTTCATGCGGAAGCAATTTGGCAAACACTAATGTGCCGAGGAAGCAAGGTTTGGCAGACATTGGGGTGGAACAGAGGAGTGTGTAGGGAAAAAATGAATTAAAAGTCACAGTGGCTGAGAGATAGAAATGTGAAAGAATATATAGGGGAAAAAAAGGGAAGAAAGGCATTTTCTTGCAAAATAGGTCATTCCCACATTGCCGTTTGGAGGGAATTAATTAGCCAGTGGTAAGACAGTATTGGATGAGGATCAAGTATATTAGTAGTCCTCCCAGTAGTTCTTCCGTTACTCATATACTCAGCTGAATGCTGCCCTGACAAATTTGGCTTTAAGAAACAAAGGCATTATAGCTTTGAAGTAGCAGCCAGGATTGAATGCCAGTGTGGTTCCACCGAGACAGATGCTCGAAACAACACACCACAGCTAATGACGATAAACCAGTCTCTTTATTGCTTAAAAGCAACTTGGAAATACTGTGTGCTCTCCCTCGCTTCAGATCTCAACACCCCTGTGTACCTATAAGTCATAAAGGCTCTACTACTTGTGCATTTTCTGTTGATGAGAGAAAACTAATAAAATAACAAGCAAAGCATTCTTGTTTACTAATAATTCATGGGGATCAATATTTATATCTAAGCTTTGAGGGAACTGCTGGGTCTGTGTGTGGTGGTAGCCAAGACTGAGGTTTTAGTGCTGGTGAGGCACTTGAATGGGTGTTACAGCAGAAATTTATGGCCTTTTGACGTGGAGCTATGTGCTCGGCTGGCACTAGTCACTACCCTCAGATGGGACCATTGGCTCTCAGCAGGGAGTCAGCTCTGTAGACACTACAAGATGAAATAAATACAAACAGATTTATTTCAGTCTGTCATTAATTTAGGACTTGGTAACATCCAGAGTCTGCTCCGGGTGCTTTAAAACATATTATTCTCACAGTGGATTCTGTTTCATGTCCTAGATGATTCATGTTAAGAACTCTTGAAAAATCTTTGCCATTAATCAACCAAACCATAAAAAGAGTTTTTCTATGCTTTTAATTTTAAGAATCTCCTTTCAGATCAAAATAAAGGCTTCTGTTGAATCTCACAACTCTTTCTTTTTGCCAATTCTTTCACATCTTTTGCTCTGCTTATTTAAATATGATCAAGAGAAGTGTGGGAACTGACACTGTAATAGTCAACAAGTCGTTACCTCTGTGATATTTTATAAACCAAGCCCACAGTGGATAAATTTGCATAATATTTCTATTTACATTTCCAAGACAAAGTTGTGAGCCACTACTGAGTAAAACATTAAAACACATTTTTGGTACCTTCTAAATGCTAGGAATGGCGAATGTGACTGAAATGGTGCTATATAAGATCAGTCCATTTTTGTTTATTTCACATTTTGCACAAGATATTGAGTCTCAGTCATTACAATATAAATGTGTGCACTATCGCAATCATAAAGGCCATCTTGGACGTACTACATGGTAATCCATGACAATTCAGTTGCCATGGATTGAAACTTTTAACTATTGATCACCTGGGAGGGCTGTTCATTGTTTAAATCTGAGCTTGGTGACTGGAAGGCTAAAGGCTCCCACATGTTTTATCATAAGTGTAGAAATAGGTTCTCATTGATATAGAAGCATGACAAAAAAATGCTTCATTTTGCTCATATCAGAGGCATGCACCTCTCCTTCTCGACACCATACCCCGGTCAAACTATTTCAAAAGAGATCTGCTCAAAGTGTTGTGTGATTGGTCAGGAGTTTCTGTGTTCAATCGAGGAATGTGCTCAGCTGTTTATTTTTGCTATGATTTTTCTCTTCAACTAGACTTCTTCCACTATCTGGTTTTTGTATCCGCAGAAGACATGAATAATTTCAAGAAACGTTTATCTGAGGAATCTGGTGAGTAATTGCGTACATTTGTAGAGTTCTTCACTAAATAACTACTACAATAAAAAGATTGAAAACTCCTGGATGAAAATTGAAAATTGTAATGTCATTGTCCACGGAGGAGGCTGTCCGCAGAAAAGTGTGGCACTCTCTTTGTGACCATTCCATAAAAGCAAAGTATAGAATGCAAGGAGGGAGTGGGAATGGCAGGGTCAGTGCATATAGAGAAGCCGGAGGGGTCTCCCCTACGTGATCTATGGTGTCATATGAAAGGTGTGTGTAAATACTAACATCCTGAAACCATGTGTCTGTGTGACTACATTTTGACTTTGGATGAAGCATGTGGGAGCTTGAAACGCAGAGTGGTGAGGACACGGTTAGCATGGTAAAGGAAGGAAACTCTGGGTTAGCCACAATCAAAACCACCATCGCAATAATAAATAATATGTCTGTTGTTGGTTTTTTTTAGATGGAGGAAACAGAAGCCACTTTGAGGTCCGTTCATGGCATTAAATATAAACATACTAAGCATTTGGAAGTCTAATCATGAATCAACAAAGTTGATGCTGATGCTTGACTCCACTGGCATTACTTGTTAGCTAGTGACTAAAAGGAGCAGCAGCGAAGGTGCAGACAGATTCAGTAAGACAAAAGAAATGTAGGGAAAGACCGAGTCTGGAGTGACTTAAAACATCATCACAATCTGCCATGGGTGGAATAAAGGCCATCTGTAGTCCATTGAAGTTTTCATTGACAAGAACTGTCTCAAGTTCCATGCAAGATTTATTTATCGGTTCTCTGATGCTGACACAACGTGTCTTTAATGTCAGAAATAAGGTTGCATATAGATGAAAAAGCCCATTCTCTTTCCTTTCCCTCTAGCTTTCTTCTTGTCCTAATGTCAATTTGTGAAGCAGACAAGAAGACAGGAAGAATTTTCTCCCAAACCAATAAGTTACCTCTTCAAAGAAGCATGGATATTTGAGTGAGGGGCCAGGCTATGCTGAAACAGACATCTTAGGGATTTCATTTAATTCCTCATCTCTTTACTGACATTTGTGACAACCACAGACCAAAAGAAACCTCTGGTCCTTCTGTCTTTCACTCTCACTGTAAAACACTGAAATGTATCCAAACAATCTTTGCAAAAAGTGTCTGGGTTTATTAGTTGACAAGGCAACACTGCTTGTTCCTTCAACTTGTCTCAATTAATAGATGTTGAACATCGTGTTTCCTAAAAAGTTCATTAGAGCAACTCGGTAAAAAAACAGAACCCTCCCTGATCATTCTACTGTCAGGATAACTAGTAGAGACAGAAAAAAACATAAAGGTGAGTTTTAAAAAAAGGGAGAAAAAAAACAGATAAATAAGCATTGTAAATAGACATCATTAAACACAGCATACCACATACCAGACTACAGAGGTGATCAAGTGTCATGAAAATAGACACTTTTCCACCTATAAGCAGAGCTCTTACAGACCAGTATTGCATCACTGTGTCACAGGTGGATTTGCGTCAGACTGAGGCTCTTAAAGCTAGTTAGATCACAGGAGTATGAAGTGCTGGCCATGCGAGGAGTAGTCTTTTTCATGCAGTGCAAAAATGCATTAAAAATATAGTTGACATAATCTCAGAAATGACATTTGTTTCCTAGCAACGGGGTATGTCATTGTGAAAAAAGGTACAAAAATGGTACAAATAAGTTCAGGTGATGCAAGATTTTTTCCATTTTTTTTGGCCATCAGCAACCCCACAAACCCTACAATCTAGCCTCCCTTTTCAAGATTTAAGCGAGAGAAGAAACAATAACAAATTACTTGTTTTAATAATGACTGCACTGTGTGTAATATCCCAGGTCCTCCTTTAATATCAACATCCATCTGGTTGGTATGCAGTGAGAGCACTGACTTGCTCTAGTTCAACATTTTTGAGTCATTTGCCCTAAATGGGATCACATGGTCTGAGTTCAAAAGTGCACATATGATCCAGAAATGATAAAGGTAGGCACACATCTGTGCATACGCCTGTCTCTTTGTCCATATGCCAAACCTGACACTCAAAGAGGCCCCAGAGCAGTGTGTAATAAAGGGAACCAACGGCCAGTTGTAACTTTGGGCACTGATGTTTGTCCCAAACTCTTAAGTCGCTTTATTTCCCTCATCCTGTCACTTTCCCTTTCAGCCTTCAGGTTCCTTTTCTTTTTCATTTTTTATTCTGCTCATTAAAACATTCACTCTCTCTTCCTCTGTTCTTTCTCCTAGGATCTGTCATGCTAAAGCTATGTCACAGCTCATATATCCCCCGGCAATCATCCAGAACATGGCTGGTGACCACCATCCACCGACATCTACCAGTACCTCCCCCTCATCATGTTGTAGACCAGACCACCACGGAGTTCTGTGGCCAGAAAAACAGCTGTGGTGGCTGGATTAAAGTTTAATTAATCACTGCTGGGAAAAGCGAGTGCTGTGATGATTTAAATGATCTTACCTTTGTCTTTTCAAATGATCCTTCAAGACAAGGAAGATGTGAAGAAAAAGTCAAGTTTAGCAAGTGTGCACATCAAGAATTAAGATTATACAGATATTGAAACAGTCGACGCAGTTTTGTTACTACTAAACTGCAGCTAACATAAGTAAGAGCATTTGTGCTTCAACAAAATTGCATGTTTATATAGTCACAGTGCAATTTACATGGTAGTAGAAGTAGTAAACTCAAACACACACTCACATTGCAGAAGCAACACACTGCCCTCTCCCACAGATGCGTACAGATCTGAGCAATGTGTGGGAGGTCAGTGTGGTCAGTGTGTGGTGGAATCAGGGTGTAATATTGCCCTAAAGCGGACAGGAATTACTGGCCCTGCTTTCTCACTATTACTACTGCTGCTCCGCTAGCCACAAAGGGACCTCAAATGTTTTAACCAATGGCTATATCCAGAAAGTTAAAAAGAGAGAAATAGAATTCTGTTAGATGAGGCCATGTCAGAAGAAATGTATTATCAAACATTAAATAAAAAATACAAAAATAATATAACTTTTAATACAATTCAAAGGAAAAAAAAGATGAAAACAGCTCGACTACAAAAGACTAATAAACTTGAGCCAGAGTTACTGAAGCGAAGGAGCTAAGGAGTATGTAGTAGTTATAGCAGCAATGAAGATCAAAAACTTGGAGAAAATAGACCCCGTTTCTTCCTCTAACAGCACAAAGCTATTACAGATTCACCACAAATAGATGACTGAAAAACAAAGAGTCATGCATTACAGATGTCTGTTCAAAAATGTCACTTCTCGGGGCGTTTAAACACTGCCCTGATTGATTTGCTCCAAACCAACAGCTGGAAACACACCTAACTTGCTTTTTTTCCTCTTTTTGCAACATCTTAAAAGTTTGCTCAAAATTCACGTAACATTGAGAAATATAGCTATTGATGTAATTTTATTGCCGTTGCAATTTTTTCTTTATCTCATGTCTTCAGATTAACCATCAGAAGCATGCAAATAACACTGAAGCAGTAATGTTTCCCCAGCAACTAAACAGTCCGATTTCCCTCTAGCTAAATGTACTCCATATGCAAATAGCTCTCCCTCACAAAGGCACTGACCAACTGTGCTGTCAGCTAGACCTCAATATGAAACACCTTCCATCACTGAAAGTCTCAGCAACATCAAAAGGAGAAGAAAGTCTTTTCCTAAAAGGTTCCAAAACCACATGTTTAAAATGCAAACAGTTATGTTATCAATATTTTTTCAGCCTCATCTTGAGCACTGCGAATTTGGTACAGGAAAACACATATTGTTATGAATATAAATCTTTATGGGAGTCATGGCAAGCCTATCTGTACCAGCTAAAGGACTGTATTGTTTTGTTGAAAAAAGAAAGTGGAAAGGTAAGTTCCCAGGGGAAACTCAGTGGTTCCTGCACAGCACCAGGAACAACTCAGGTCAGAAAGTAAACCAGTGTTTTGTTTTTTAAATTCAAGTTGATTGACTTTAAAAATGAAGAGGATAAAGAAAAGTAAAGTCAATCAACGTGTCTATACTTTCCTCTATAGAAATCTTCTTCTGGCACACTAATGTGAGTGTTGTCGTTTAGTGGAAAATTAAAAATGAAGAGGATAAAGAAAAGTAATTTTCCACTAAACGACAACACTCACATTAGTGTGCCAGAAGAAGATTTCTATAGAGGAAAGTATAGACACGTATTCAAATGGAGATACACAATCTAAAATATTTGGTTTTGGTAATATAATTTATGGTGAGTATTTTCCTTACTAAAGGATTCTGACCTAATACATCACCTTTTCCCCTTCACTCTTATGCATTCTGAGACTTCAGTCCCCCTATTAAGACCCCCCCTCCCACCCTACTTTGTTTGACCTGCCAGCATATTGGCCAGATGTGTAAATGTTTCTCCATGTCACTTTTCAAGACACATTCCAAGAAAGCAGCAAAATGGGGGAAGAGGAATATTTGACTTCACTTCATGGGAGACTAGTTTCATACATTTTGGCAGCTACACAACAGTAAAAAGGTAGCTTAGCTGGCTTGGCTGAAGGAGAATGTTGACAGCATACCAAACAACATGATCCTAATGAGTTGGAAAATCCCTAGCCCTCCAGAGAACAGTCCAGATGCTACCGTCATAAGATGTGCTACTGTTTCATTCAATTTATGCTCTCCTCCTTTTCTTTGAAAAGGGGTAACATTTATTAATTAACCCTTAAGAAATTCTTAGTTAAATGAAGCATTACATAATTTCACACTTGACAGCAAGTGTTGTAACTTTAATTTAAAAAAAAAAAAATAATACATCTTTAAACATCTTCTGCAACTCAATGTATCTGGAGAAAATGTGCAGAATCTTTTGCACCCCTGCTTAAGGAATTGGCTCCAGATTACTAGCTGCACTCGGGGTGACTTGTTCTTAGTCCTAGTCTCACACTTTAGTTAAGCCCTGAGAAATAACTGTAAAACGTTTCACAAGACCCAACTCACTATAAGTTATAGTCAGCTACAGATTTCTCAGCTGAATTTATTTGGCATTAACGATCCAGCTTTATCCATAAACAACTTTACTACTCTACTAATCTGACTCATATCCCTCACATGCATCTCACTCATTTCTTCCTCCAGCTACTTCATTCGAGGAACATAAACAAGATTTTAAAACCTCAGCTCAATTAAAGGAATTTTAGATACATCCACCTAAAACTAAACGTGAATGTGTCCTTGTTTTATAATACTTTGTTCTTTATATCTAGTGGGTTTACAGTGTTGATTTTTTAGCTCATAACTGCATAAAGAAAATCAAGAAAATTCACATGTGGAACCATTTGGAGTTGCAAATACTTCTCAATGTAAATAGAGGGATACTTTTTCTTTGGAAATGTCTGCAGCACTAAAAGTAAATGCATAGTAAAATGAAGACTTATCTAAAAGTCTGTGTGACTCTGAAAAGGTTCAGAGGAAATCACACTTACTCTTACACACACAAATAGAAGGAAAAACATAAAGTAGTCACTGATAAAATTGCAAAGGTTTATACTGTAACTTTATTTTTTTTGGAAACAGCTAGTATCGTCTCACTTCACATAGATGTTGCTTACCAGGAACTTTGAACACCTCATTAAGCAGACTTTCACTGATTGGCACTGGGGATCCATTCACCATACTGTGGGTCCAGCTCTGACAGATTGCTTGAAGCAAAAGTGTCTGAGGCCTTGTGGCCTGTACAGCAAAATGCGGAAGCTCAAAAATACACTCTGAGGTGGGGACTGATGACCTTTTGCTCCTGCAAAAGAAAGGACAGAACAGGCAAGATTACATCGAGGATGATGTTCCAGTGTGTTACAAATGAGCAAATAATCGCTCGGTCAAATTGGTAGAGATACACAGAAACTCAAGTATATAAATTTTATTGTTCAATAAAAACAGCATCACAATAAAAATAAGTAAATAAAAATCACTGGTCAAAAAGGTCCAAGTAAAATGAACTAGATTCCAACAGTTAGAGTGAAGGAGTACAACAGGTAAGCCAAGCTTTCCTTGGTTACTTGGCAAGTAGGTCGAGTTTTCTGACTCTGTTCTCCCCCGTTGTCACAACTTTGACGATGATTTATGTGAAAAGATGAACACCCTAGAAACCTGAGCCTGAAATACATTTCTACACATTTAACATTTCATACGTCCGCAGTGCAGAGAGAGAACTTGTGAGATTCTAGACACATGACAAGATGAGCTGAGTGTTCTGGGGGATGAGGTAACAGAGCATTGAGATGGAAACCTCTGAGCCTCTGTCCATCAGAACCTCAACGGACCATGGTCTCATTTATCATCTGACATGCACACAAACTCACTATATAGGGTTCATTCTATTTGTTTAATCATTTCCAAATCTTCTAAAGGTATTTTTACCTACCATGATACCTTCTTATCACTCACTCAAATCCTACAAAGTTCTTCAGTTATTTTGATCAAATACATAACAAAACAACACATTTAGCAAACATGAATATCCCCAAACAAGGAATAGTAGTGTACACAGGTCAAGGAAGCACTTGTGCCCATCATAGCGACAAAGCTGATTTTTATAGAAATATATCTTATCAGAATTTGCTGGAGAAAAAAAAAACCTTGGATGCTTCAACTACACACAGAAAATACAGATTTCTTGCTAGGATTATTGCATTTTTTCTCTCCATTGTAAAAGGTCCAATGCTACACTTAATTTGCAGTGAACTAGGCCTGTCGCAATAAATCAATTAATCACGTGATAAATTAAAGTGAGTTCAATAAGTTCAATTTGCATAATTTATCATGCTTTTCTTTCTCTTTTTTACCAACATCATTATTATTACTATTATTATTATTATTTTGCCTTTACAATTACATTAGTCAAAATTGGTCTCAACAATATTATCATTGGTTTTAATAACTTCTGGGACAATGCATCGTCCAGCAAAATTTCTTATCGTGACAGGGCTGCAGTGGACACTGTTCTGCACATATAGTTTTTGATGAGTCACTGTGTGTGTATGCATGCCTAACCAACAATGCAACGGAAACAAAGAAGTTTTTCTTTTTCCAACAGTCATTTTAGTGAAAATAAAATGTGTGTAATCCTAACAAATGTGCTTTGTTTTTCATTAAGTCACACACAGAATATGGTGTTTCGAGTGCAGGATATGTCACAGAGTTGATCTTTTTTTCAGCTCTGCAATCGTTTAGCTCCTCTGTTTCCCTCCCTCTTTTTCCTCCAAGGCTCTCTTTATCCTTCTCTTTCTTCTACTCCTGGGTGGTTCAGAACTGTGACAAGAGGTGTGAGCTGCAATTCTGCGAGCTTTGACTTCTGAAGACTGTTGTCTCTACTACAAGGCAAAAAGTGTGAGAATTTGATAAAAAGGGATAAAGGAACGGGGCAAAAAAGGGGGTAAGAAATTTCAGACGAAAAATACAGCGAGTCCTACCTCGACAACACTGACATACACAGTGTACTCAAAACCATGTCTATTTGATGCACATGGCACCGTGGTAAACTATGCAAAGTCATGTTTTTTAGGCATTAACAATCCCTACTATTGCATTATACAACAAGACATAAATCATACGTGTGTAATATGTAAGTTGTGTGCTCAAATTTGGGCAAAGTGTATGTGTGTGAGCACATTAGAAGACATTGCAGTTCAACAAAAGACAGCAAAGACGACACAGCATCAACAATGCTCCCACATGCAGAGCAAATGTGCTGGCAGAGCCACTTCAATGAGAGGACTGGCAAGGGATGAAAGTTTGTTGGCTTATTTGAGTGTTTATAGCATTTAAGGGGAGCTGTCATGAGCATGTGGTCCCCTAAAATTTTAATTATGCACCTGTTTTATTATAATATACCCAGTTCTTTGTGAACACCATCTTGGATCTTGGAAATAAATTAGAAGCAGAAACCCTCATTAGGGTGTTTTGGGAATGTTGGATGTGAGGACAGCCAGGCACTCATCGTATTTCATTAAGTAGCTGGCACGGTCAGTGTTTCTTGCTGCAGCATGGTAAACAGCTTTTTGGCAGGAAGCTTTTCACTGTTGCCACAGGCTTTGAGCAAAACAAAAGCAATCCAAAGGTCATAATGGATTAGCATCAACAGCAGATACAGTGGTAAGATTTTGAGATATAAGCAGAGATATTTAAATAGTCTCAACTTTTTTTTTTTTTAATTAAGTCTAATTCTTGATTTATACACACAGTGTACAAATCACATAAAACATGAAGACATCCCCCAAATAACAGAGATAAATTCCTGGAAATTCACACAAATCCCATGCCAACACATGTGCTGTCACACAAACTCCAACACACCTTTACATTCAAGTACAAACTACTAATGGCAGCTTAGTGAGCCAAAGCACGGTCGGTAGCAGTAATGATTCCAAAACTGAAAAGGATCCCACTGGTCCAACAACGTGTTACTTGATCAAAAAAAAAAAAAGCTTGTCTCATCTTTGCTTGGTTGTTTTGGGGAGCAAATTAAGCTCAAGCTTTGGTTCCTGTGACTAAGGATACAGGCAAAGAAAGACGAAGCCAACTTCTCATGGGTTCATCACATGCAGTAGGGGAAGCTGAGGTCATGTGCCAAGTGAGCCAGGTGGAAGGTAGCAACCTGGAGTTGTTGATTCCTGGGGGTAATAATCTGCTTCTATGGACATGGAATGCCAACTTAGTGCCAGGACAAAAAGTCCAGATTTGCCTTGCAGCCGGAAACATTTAACTGGTGTTGGGTTAATTGCAAGCCACCCTGCTGAGGATCCCCAGTGAGAGGGTTGTCTCATTGCAGTTTCAAGTTGTAAAAGGGAAGTTTTTGATTGTTTATACTTATGCTCCAAACAGCCGTTCAGATTATCTAAACCAGATGAGTATGGTTCACTGAATAAAGGTGCAAACTGAACATTCTGTTGTTCTTCTTGGCAATGTCAACTCCCATGTGGGTAATAACTGAGACACCTGGAGGATGTGATCGGCAGGAATAGCCCTCCTGATCTCAATATATAATCTGCACCTAAAGTGTATTTGGTACCAAGCCAAAGATGGAATATCGTTTTTCTAATGACAGTGGCTCATGTCTTGGACACTTGGATGGAGAGAGGAGCTGAAACATCAGCTGATCATCCGCTTTGGACTCTATTACTGAAATTTTTCTCACAGCTACTAGAGATGTTTCTCCGTTTGTCCACATTAAGATCAGAAAAAACACAGCCTATATGTAGTTTGTGAAACTAGCAGACTGGTGGTGGACAAAACAGGTAACTGAGATAATTAAGATGATCAAAATGCCACCATTTTCTCATGAAAACGGTGGTCTTCTCATGACCATAAAAACCGAACACAATCATGCAGGTGGCCTCTAGAAAATTCTGGCATACAACAAAGCAGAAAAACAGTGACGCTAAATGGACTTGCGGGGTTGAAGAGGCTGTTAAAATCTCCACAAAGCCAAAAGACTTGAGTCTTTGGACAATGTGGGGCTAACGTGACTTCTCAAATATTGTTTTATGGTGTTGTGGGTGGCCCATTATGACAAGACCTAAGGAATGGCATACCAGACAGGTGGTCTAGATATTTAAGATGGGTAACCAGAGAGTGCATTTCAGCTTTGATATTTGCAAGGGTAAAGATTTAGTAAGGAGGTGACGGAAGGCCTTCAAAGCATTTGGTGGTACTTGCTGCACCAAATACATCCGTAAAGGTAGACACATCCTCGAAGCAGATATCTGCCAGTCACATCCTCACAAAAGTCAATATTTACTACCATGTACATGTACTTGGTGTCACACAGTAAACTGCTCAATGGGAATGTGTCAAAGCAAACTGTTTTGTATGCAACATCACGTTGACAAAGTTGAGAGTCGGTACAACCAGTTGCAAGGAGACAAAGGGCAACTGTCATTGTCTGTGCCGCACTGACAGGTGGCTGTGGATCCCCTAGTGGAGAAAAAATACGGCTAGGCACTTAGCTAGCTCATCAAACTTGTTAGTATCCATTCAGATTGTGGGAAATTAAGGAATTTGTCACAAGGAATGTAGGTAATAGGTATGCTAGACTATGACATCTCAACAGTCCATGGACAGTGAGTGTGGAGTTCGCAGAATACACAGAGAATATCTCAGTATGTGGGAGCCTTAAGAGCAACCCAGCCATTGTATAACAGCAAGAGCTTTAGGAGACTCACTGTCATTTTTGCATTTTACAGACTATGTGGTTCTGTTGGTATTTCAAGCTATGACCTTTAGCATGCATTAAAGCAATTTACAACCATATGTGTGGCGGCTGGGATAAAAGTCAGGTCCTTTTAGTGCAACGCCAAAGTTCTTGAATAGAAAAAAGTGGACTGTTCCTTCAAGCAGAAGGGTTTGATTATCTGTTTGTTTTACTCAGAAGTGATGGTACGATAGAGTGGGAGACTGACGGGGAATTGTCTGCAGCAATCCTGGCAGTACTCAAGTCTGCAATGGTGAAAAACAGCTGAATCAAAGAAGCAAAGCTAATAATATAGCATTCTATATACATTCCAATTCTCCTGGATGGCTAGGTGGAAATAGAAATCTTGACTAAAAAACCAGAATCCTGGATTAAAGGAGCTGCTCTGAGTTTCCTTTGTTGTAGGCCAGAGATGAGAATATATCTACTGCTCCACAATATTGAAAGAAGTAAGTTGGGTAATTGAGGCTTCTGATCAGAAGATGGAAGATCCTGTGCACCGACCACTGGGTGATTCCTGTTGGTTAACAGGAATCACACACCGTTCCAGAATAAAACCCTAGAAAATCTTTAAAGTTTCCAAAATATACATTTATGTAATTACCTGTATAATGTTGTGTACCAACAAATTGCCGTCTCACACATTACAAAATGCAGTTAATAGAGAGGCCTATATCACATAAGTTTGCCCAAAAAAGAAAACTTTAATGGTAATATAAGTACTAGGGAACACTAACTCATTAAACAGGGAGTCAAACCACAGAATGTAGCAAAGGCATCAACATTCCTAAGGACATATCATGGATCTAGAACATGTGAAACTTTCTCTTTACTTTACCTTATCTGTGTCTATTTGCAAAGTCCACAGAAGTGCCAGTGCAATCAATTAAGGGCTGACATATTTGTCTGATAAATACCATAGATAGCAACTGTCATAAGACCAGCAATCCCTTATCTGAAATTATTTCAAATCACTCACTGTCACAACCTACTTTAATTAACCACTCCTAATGATACAATTCCTAATAGGTTCACAAAATCCACTAACAATAATTGTTTCTAAATTTTTTGCTGTGAAGTGCCCAATTTTATCCTACAACAAACTTGACTTAGTATGTGTTGCAAATTCTTCAAAATAAGATTTATTGAACAAGCAAACACTTTACAGTATATAAAAACAAGACTAAATTAAAAACTAAAGCACAAGTTTATTGCTCTTTAGTGATACCTCATTTATTTAATTTCTACAGTCCACCTTGAAATGTTTTCTTCAGTAATCTTACCTTCATTAATGGATTAGTAAAATTAACCGCATAAAAAGCAATGAGATTTTTTTTTTCCTCTTTACCCATGGGATACATGGTACGCAAAGTAAATGGAGGATTATTTTTAATTTTTAATTGTAAAGATTTTACTACTGTAATTAAACTTCTGTTTATTTATTGTTGCCTGCACCAACATTTTTAAGTATTTAGTAGACCACAAAGGTTGAGGCATGCCTTTTAGGCACAGCTTGTTCATTAGTTAAGTGACAACTTGTTCACTTAACTAATGAAAGTAGAATATGAAGTACAAAGCAGAGTTCAAATATTAAGCATTTTATTTTATATTGAGCCTTTTACTTGCACTATATAAGCAATAATTGACTCAGCTGCTAACTTAACAGCACTAAATATATTTTTTGTGAAACATTTCTAATTGTGTCTGCTATATAGTTAAAAATGAAAAATAAAATTATACTACATTTTAGTGTATTAAAGTATACATTAAAATGATTTGCTATCTGACAAGCTAAAAACACAACAAACCCTCACTGTTGGGCATTTGTTATCTAGGTACTACACTTTAGATCATTTCTTATGTTTACTCTACTGGGACAATTAAGCAATTATGATATTACTGTATCTTAACTGGAATCTCCACTGATATCCAGCATGGCAAAACTATCTGGGTTCAATCTGAAAACAAGTTAAGGGTCCAAGACTGCATTTGCAACCACAGAGTAGAGCTTTGGAGCTCCTCAAAGTCAATGATCCTCAATATTTTACTTTCCCAATCATACATGAGCAAAATCTCTTCACAAAAAAAAAAACTTGCCTTCTTTTACTCTCACACACCTCAACCCCCCCCCCCCCCCCTCCTCAATCTAGACATCTGGAGCACTCTGACCCAAAATGCACAAAAGTCGACCCTCGTTCTCTCACCCTTTCTTGCTCTCTCTCTCCAGAGACAGCTTTATTACATAGGGATTACTAAAAGAAATGTTTCAATCAAGTGCCTCAGACAGCTGCAGGCCACAAGGCGAGAAAATGACAATGATGCAGTTCATCAGGCGTTAAAGAAAGACGCATCTGAAGGCCAGTGGATTAGTGGACATTCAACTTTCTGCCTCTGTTCAACAACTCCAGCTGTGGAGGAAAACTAGGATAGAAGAAATTAAAGTTCTCCCACTTTGTGTAGATAAAGTTCAGATTTAAAGATATGAATAATTTCTGCATCTCAGATTTCACTTTTATTCTCTTGGTTTTTGGAAGAAATAGGAGTATTACTGAAGGCAGGTGGAGAGGAAAGGAAAGTGGAATGCACACCACAGGAGATAATAATCCACAGAGATCTGATAATCCATCCATCCATCCTTCCCTACTTCCCACTGTTATCCTTCCCTCCAGTGTCAGGTCCACAGATGATTAATTCAGGAATTAATGGGAGTCATTCAGTAAACTGAAAACATCTCCAGCTGCTCTTATATGTGCTATGGTGCTCTTAATGTACATGACAAAATCTATTTAATGGTCAAGTTAGAATTTAGTAGATGATGTTGGATTGGATTAACACTGCCTCCTGGCATTACAACATAAAATGTACATCTTTGGGACAAATTAAAACCCAAGCTGATAGAGGCTAAAATATATCATATATATCATATCAATATATCAAATAAGTGAAGGAATAGCACTTCTGCTGCACTGTTAACGTTACTTTTCAACTCTTGATGTGATTGAATGTTCTAAGAAAGGCATATATGGCTTACTATAGCAGGAATGCCAATCACTGAGGACATAAGATTTGCTTTTTCTCAAGCCATTTACTTAAAATAACACGGCTCAATACATCCATTGATTTCCTCCAGCCATAAAACCAAATAAAACTGTCTAACACCAGACGCAAAAGAGAAAAAAACTCCTTTCTGCAGAGTAGGCCAAAATATTTTATAGACTGTGGAACAAAAAAAAATACTTTGCAGCTCACAATTCTTTACATGAAATGGCTTTGAGTAAAACGTGGAACATAATTACATCATATGCCATATTCCAACTTTTAAGTACATACCTGTTTATACACAAAGGCTGCTATAACTACCTTTACTAAAACATTTCATATCATACTGGCAAATTTTGCTTCGAAGTATGTGCTGATCCAACAATTGAGTAGAAAGTCAAAATTCTTGCTAATATTCCATAATGTGCTCAAAGAGTCTTTTTTTTTTACAATGCACAGTTTTTACAATCCAAATTCTGTTATTTAAGGATATTGTCTGCAAATTTGGCTAGTTTACAAAGATCAAAGCCACAATCAATGTTCTCATGAGTGCATCCTGCTAATGTACTTTTTTCTAAATTTAACTTGGCTCTATTTTCAAGTACACAAAAAACATTTGTCATCCAGCTTTTGGCTGTAGTTGGAGACATAGACCAGGAGCAGCTTGCTATGAGTAACTATGAACAGGAGTAATGAGGCATTACAATCACACCAGAAGCCTCGTGCCTCAGATACCTCAAGCAGACTTCATAAATCACAACACAAGCTAATCTAGAGTCTAGACCACTGGGCCAGACATAGTAAGGCACTTCTAAACTTCAAATAAAAAAGTGAAGAAATCTTACAGCTAGTGCTAAAAATGGAATTTAACTGGGACAGGGTAATAGACTACGACCAATAATGAGATATCAAGGGAAAACCAACATTCTTTTCTACGCTACCAGTCTAAAACTAAGTCCTCTTTCAGACGCTGCATAACATGCACCTGTAATACCACATGCTTTCATGCTTAAAAAAAATGATCCCCTCAGAAATAGCTGTGCAACTAATAGGGGCTGCTAAAAATGCCACATAAAAGCTGGCGGAGGCTTGAATTATGGCCTGCAACGCGACGAACCACACCAAGCTGCTGCTGGTTAGTTGGTTGGTTGGTGGGCCACAGCCAGCCTCCATATGTTATTGCCGTCAGGTGGCCCTGAATAAGGAATATTATATGGTGTGAGCGCAAGTGTGCATGCGTATCCACTCGTGTTTGAGTGAGAGTGAGGCTAAGTTTTAGGGAAATCAATGCAGGTGGCACTTCTAACGTACACTGCCTCCCTTATTCCATCTTTTCTCATGAGGGGAACAGGAATGAAGAAATAGGTGTGGAATTTATATAGACTAAAAGGTTTAACAGAGGTGTCCACAAGGTCGGGTGTCCATACACATTGTCACTGCGAATTTGTACAAACTGGCACAGTATAATTGTTAGACAATTTATCAGTAAACCATCACTGTCTGTATAACAAAAAACATACAGGCTCACAATCATGCAAGCAGATGGATTTACTACATGAGTAACAATTTGATATATTTACCATAGAAGCGTCATAACCACCATTAAAATTTTTGACACACTTGATTTAATCCCTGGGGTTTACTGCAAAGTATTCTTGGGCAGGAGTATTACCTGCCCAAGGTAAAACAGGATTTGACAGCTTACCAAAATTACTACATGAGTACATCAACAGTTTAAACTAAAGGCCTCAAAAGAATCCAGAACAATATGTAAGTCTTACTTGCCATCTTTATGTTTAGAGTTCATGGTCCAACAATACAAAAGAGACTGGACAAGAATGCCATACAATAAGAACGTTCAGTGGCGAAAACCTTTACCGACCAAAAAAAGCACAAAGGCCCATCTCAAATTTGCCATAAAACAACTTTGCTTTCCCCAAGACTTTGGGGTAAATTTGGAGTGAACTGATAAGGCAAAAGTAGAACTTTTTGGAAGGTAGACATCCTACTACAGCTGGCGTTTCACTAACATGGGACGAGAAAGAACACCACACAAACTTTTAAAAAAAAAAACTGGTAGTGTGAAGGGCTGAGCTGCTTTGCTGCTTCAGAACCTAGACAAAGTCAAATAATTTATGGAACCATGTACTCTCTGTGTACTCTCTTTGTGTAATAAACACACACCTAAAGTTTTGATGGGTTTGATCATTGATAAATGTTTCTTTCACATATTCTGCTTAAGTTGCATTGTTGAAGCAGGTGTATGATAGTGTCTTCAATCCAAAAGTGGCATAAAGAACATAAAATGTTTGGATCCATCTTGCCTTACAGTGCTGGTGTTGTAATGGTGTGCTGTAAATTTTCTTGGCACAAGATCTTCAGCCAGATTTGCTATTTCCTGGAGGATAATGCCATATCACAAAGCTCAAATCATTTCAAACTGGTCTCTGGAAAATGACACTGACTTCACTGAACTCTAATGACCTCTAGAGTCACCATACTTTTCATCCATCAGAGTGCCTTCGCAATGTAGTGGAAAAAGGGAAATTAGCGTCATGGATGTACAGCTGACAAAATCATGTCATCATGGACCAAAGTCCAAGAGGCATGTTGCTGTCATCTGGTATATCACTGAACTCTGTCAAACCTGCCTATGACCTTTCTTCCAGGAGCAAACTGGGAAACTGTGTTTATGAGATTTTGACTTTCGTGACAGATAACACAAGAGGTAGGATGTCTGGCAAGCTGCTTCCTTTTTAAGACAGGTGGGGGTCAAATACGAGTCACATTGACTGAAATGACAGAGGCTAAGTTTCTGAGTCAACACTATTTAACGTAACACAGCAAACTACCCCCATTATTGCCTGAAGGGAAAATACTGAAAAAAAAAACAAAAAAAAAACTGAACAAATTGTTGATAGCAAGCATATTTCAATATTTCTCCAAAATATTTAACATCAAGGACAAGTTAACTGGCAAAAAGTTGAGAGAAATGTCAAACTCACAAACAATGGTTTAGATAATTAAACACTGCACTTCATAAAGTTCACCACCACACTCTGTGAGCCTTAGCATCTGACCCACTAAAAGCACATTTATAAAATAATCTTGTTTCATCAAAACTAACGTTCCGATTGTTCTTTATTTAAAAAAAAAAAAAAAGGTAACAGGTAATTGTTGCATAAAGCTTCTGAATCAACTACTTAAGGGAGGCTGTGAATCTGGGGAAGAGAGCGGAGCTCTGACCAAAGAGCTGACAGACTGTAAATAGATTTTCACAGTAGCAGAGAGAACAGACATTCAGGTTCTGTCAAAACACCAGCTCAAACCTGGTTACCTTCCCAGCAAAGCAACCACTCTGCAGCAAATACATTATTTGTCTTGAGAAGAAGTCAAGAAAGTCAAAACCATCTGCAGGTCTTCACGTGTTTAAATTTGAACTAATGGGGGAAATAGATTCCCAAGATGGTGCTCTGGAACAAGCTTCCTGCCTTAACAGGCACTTTGACTGCAAGGTGTGAGAGAGAGGGCACAGGGTGAGCTTGTGTGGGATTTCCCCCAAGTACAGTATGTTACTGAGATTGGTGACAGAGTGAATAATGGCAAACAATCTTTTTTTTTTTTTTGTTGCTCCATGTAGATAAAAAAACATTGTAAAGCTGCTTAACTCGCACAATTTAGATATACCAAACAAACTACCTAAACAGTTTACTTTTACCGCACTCAAAATTACCTTTTGCCAAGGCTGGTACCTTTTTTGAATTCAAAGTAACGTTAAAAGTGTGGCTCATCTACTGTACTTTCACAGAAATTTCTACCAAACAAATGTTTACACACTCACCAATAAGCAGGCAACTGTATGAGCTTTCCATAGATTGCTGTGCTGAAAGAAGGGATGATGGAGATGAGAGGCAGGAAGCTTCCCATGCAGTCCTGGCATGTTAAGCCTGCCTGGAACCCAAAAACCTGCAATGAGACAGAGGAGGTTAAAGAGGAGATGGACTGAGACGGAAAACATGCTGCTGAACAGCTGAACCTAATTACTGTATCCAAAAGGTCATTCATAACAGAAGATACGTTCATAATATTTGTGTGGTCTTTCTATCTCATACTAACTCATGCTTACTTTAAAAATTCAGAAAAGGTCCCAAAGAATTGTTATCCTGTTATTAACATACCGTGATTTAAAAATGTCAATTTCAGTCTTAGCCTAGACATCATGGCCTCCTTCTGGGCACTTCAGCTGCAATACCCCCATACATTAGACAACATGCATATTTAGAGAAAACTCCCACAAACAATAAATCCCACCTTCCAAAATAAAACTGTGCAGTTTTACAATATTTGTTTTAGTTCTATTTTTTATATCCCATTTAGTTGTTTGGATTTATAATGTTGGGATGGAAATGCATCATGGCACTACTAAGCATGTTATGTATATTTATCTTAGCTTCTTGATCTGAAACAGCACACCACTCTTAGAGCAGATCATATAGCCATGTAGTTGCTACAGTGGTGGCAACATCAGCCACATAAATTGCATGAAAGACATAGAACTTAAGGTTTTTTGTCACAAGATCACTATGCAATTTTACAGTTTATCAGAAAATAGAAATAATGTCAGTTTTCTTTTATAGCCTTGTTAAGTTAATACACATCTTTGAGCTCTTGCCAATAATCTTGGAAACGCGACAAATGAGATAAACGATACCCTCAAAACAGACACCATTGACACTGACAAAAAGTGCCATGGTAATAAAACATAGATTAAGGTGAATTGCGGCCAGAGTAACCTCCACCCTGTCATGATCCCACTGCCAAAATCCAGAGGCAGTTAGAACGCTGACAGATACAGATGCTGATTGGTCACAAAAATCCTTAGCCAATGACCAGTTGACTGTTAACCCTCCAGTGACCCTTTGATAAGAACGAGCAGTAAGACATCCAGTAAACATCCTGCTTTTAAAAACACTCCTAGACAAAACCCTGGAAGACTGGTCCAACACAAATTAATTCAGGTCTGGTTAGTTTTATAAAAAGATGAACTGGCCATTAAACTGACTAGTCTGTGTGTATTACTTTTTTCTGCAGGAATTTTATATTAACTTAACATAAAAGGTTTATACCTACCGTTATGCTTCATTTGCATGAAAACTTCAAAAATACAGACATGTACAGCAGACATGAAAGAAGGCACCACAGTACTGCAATGTTGCACATAAAGGCTTAAGAAGACATTTTCTAAAGGTTTCATTTGTCTTGACAAAAACAAAAGAACAGCATGTCGTGAGATTACTCTTTTAAAAGAAAAATAAATTTACAATAGAGAGTTAGAATATTAAACAAATATACAGAAAAGAGAATTACATCATCCATTAAAATCTGATTTGCACATCACTGAGTAAAATAACTATTTGATCCTTTAGCAGAACATGGTGGAAAATCCTTTATATGAAACCACAGCAACAAGAAGTTTTCCATAGTTTTTCAGCTGGTTTGGACATACTACTTTACTAAACCACTGAAATCCTTCTAGTTTGTTAACAACCGAGAACTTTAGCTCCCTTCACACATTTTTTGGAAGACTGAGCAGTGGAGACCGGTTAGGTCATGTTAACTGGGTGTGCTTTATCTGCCTGGTGAGGTAAGAACAAAATCTTCTGCAGTTAATAGACTGAACGATGAGTGTAACATGAGTACATAATTGATCTGAGGGAGCCACACTTCAACAAAGTGTAGGATTGGATAAAAATCCCTCCTCAGAGTTTGACAGACATGTTGACAAACTACAGAAATATCTTAGTGCTCTGCTTACCAATAATAAAAGCTTCTGCAGCAATTTCTAAGCTATGTTTTTCCAAAATATAATATTTCAGTTCATCACATACAAATGGTGTAATGCATTTTCTGGATTTTTGGTTGATATTTTCTCTCCCCACAATATAGGAACAAAATTTACAAAATCAGCAGGGGATAAAATATTTATTTTTCTAAGGCAAGTTTTAAAATATGTCCTGTGCATTTAATGTAAATTATATTTTAAAGCAAAAGAAGTCCCTATAATCTTTTAGTTGAAGAGCTATGAGTAAAATTCGTCAGTCTTCTCCTGCCCACCTTGAGGTAGAGATGTGAGTAGCAGTGGTGGAGCAGGTTGTCTGGGGGCTGGCTAAGGCTACTGACAGTACTGACCAGCTCTGGACCATACATTGGAACAGAGTGGTCAAAATTCACCCTTTCAACCTGAAACCGCACGGACGGTAGGGGGTGCAGTGGCTGAAACACTGGCACAGAAACTGGTCTTGGTGCAGCCTGAAGAGGGGAAAAAAAGTAAAAGGATTAAAACAAAGACTACATAATCCTAGCATTTCTATTCAAGCCCATTCTCACATGAATATGCTTCAGAATTGACAATAATACTAAAATGTTTCTACTTTAAATTCAGTCTGATAAAGCAGTGACGGTTTAACTACTTCAATCTGATTTCTAATCAGTAGTTTGACAAAAAAGCGAAAATGAACTTGGATTTGAATGTAAATCAAATCCAAGTTGATTTAGTCTATAAATTCAATACAAGCATGAAAGATGCTGTAGACTTCGGTGATGTATAGCATTTTTAAGCCATCTTTCCTCAGGATATGACAATTTATCACCAGTTAAGCCCAAAATGATTCATATCCCTGGAAGCTTTCGACTTGCACTAATCTTTTAATTTTATTAACATATCTCAAAATGGGAGGGGTATTTAAAGTTAAGTCTGATGACTTCAACGTCAAGACTGGGAACTTTGAAGAGAGCTAAAGATCAGAGTGATGGCAAGACTTGGAGTTCATCACCAATGGTCAGCAGTTATAAGAATAAAGTTTTGCTTGACTTAAATTAATCAAAAATACCTTCACTTTACAAATGGTTTATTTTGTATTACATTTTTTTTTAAAACAGCAAACCTAAAATAAACACCCTTTTGTTGTGATTTCATCACCGTCACAGAAATACAAGCAAAGCGTCGATTAACTTGGCAGATCAGAAGGTAGTCGATTAAATCCAGGTAAGAAAATTGTAATTTGAATCTTATTAAAGTTTAGAAAGAAAACATGACTTCCATAATCGTGGTTCCATTCCATACCACACAATTGGCAATTGTCAATTGTTAATGACAATTAACATTGTCAATAATGTGAAAATGTTAGAATTGTCACGTTATTGACAATTACAACATTAAAATGATGCTGGATGTTTTGGGGCTCATAAAATATGACTGGTTTTCATAGTTTTCAAATCTTTGCCATGCTTTATAAGGTATCTTTAATTGGTTTCTGATTCAAAATACACTGCAAAATATAATTAAAGTTGTCAAAATGTAAACATTTAGCAATTGATTTTCATATGAGTTTAAAATACACATAACCTAATATTTATTAACCACATTTGGATCAAACGCAGTGTCAGACTTTGTTGGATGAAGCCAAAAGTCTCACTTGGCATCTGTTAGAGATTTTCACCATGCAATCCTTCATGGCACTTAAAGACGCTTTTAAATACATTAAAGAAATGTGCAGCAAGAATGAAGACAGACGGCTGTTGAGTGGAGCAAAACAAGACGTTGAGGACCTACCTTATATCCCAAGATGACAGGAATTAGCGTGTGAAGAAGGTTGAACTCTGCCATGGAGACGGTAACAGAGACTTGGAGCAGCGTGACAGAAGTGAGTCTGGTCGGGATGAACTCCTCTAGACGGGAGATCTCCTCTGGACAAGCTGTACCATGGCACGCCTCAATAGCTTCTGAAGAGGTATTCACACACAAATACACAAGTTTAACCTTAGATTATTTACTTTTAGATATTGGAGAGATACTGATGTTAAATTGCAAGTGTCATAGTATAATTTTAGAATGAATGTTGCCATGAGTGGTTTAATAAAGCAAGGAATCCAGTAAGGATTTCATTTGGATTTTGGCAAGTAAATCTTACAGTTACTTACGGTTTGGCAAGTAAATCAATTTCAGTGACTTGTGTCATCCCACTATGCCTGCTACATGAACTACATAATCAGGTTTCCAGAACAAAAGTAACCATCAAATAAATCACAACTGATTTATTTGAAGATTTTTGGCACTAGCTTTAGAGTGCTTTTCAGTAGCTATGTTCATGAACAGCTTCATAAAATCAATAATTATAACCCCACAGAAAAGGCAGCAGTAAAGTCAAACCTGCCCACCTTTAATGAGGAATACCATGTCTTATGCCTGAGGTAGCCTTCTGTTGTGGTCTTGGCTCTTGTTCCGGGACACTGGCTTCTTTTAGTTCTGTTAGGGTTCTGATGGGCTTGGCTTCCACCTCCATGGTGGTCCCAGAACCTAATCTAATAGTTGTGTTGGTCTCTAGCCAACCTGGAGTATGATTCAGATTAGACTAGCACTGCTCTGTCTAAAAAGAATCGCGTGGCAGGGTTCAACTAGATATCCTCAATGCACAATTAGATAATTAATTGAGCTTGGACACAAAAAAGTGGTAATGAAGACAAATAGTCTTTAACCATTCAGAACAGAACTCAGTGTAATACACTTGAAAAAGGATAACTGTGCATGTAAAGATACACACACTTGCGCATAGTTTTGAAAAATCCATGACTCACTTGAAATCTGCACTTTGATCCTGGGACTAAATAATACCCAAATTATATGAAAAAGACAACCGAGCAGCATTTTTTTCTTTTCTCAGAGATTATTCTACTTGTAAAACTTAAAGGAATAGAAATCAAGCAAGATTTAAAAGCGAGGAGTCGCAGTTGAACTGTTTTTTTATTTCTTTTTTATTATTCCTAGTTCAAAATTTGTAAATCTAAAAACAAAAGGTAAAGCATTCTGTAAATAAGCATTATTTTTCTTATGTGCACAATATTGTAAACTTATTGAAGTCAGCCAAAGTTCAGTTTGCCAGCTGACCAACAGGTCAGAAACTTAAAAGATATTTTTCTGATCAGAGAATGACCCACAAAAAGCTCTGATTAGGTCATGCTGGATAAGTGAAGAAGACTCAATGGGAGCCATTTTCAGTATCTGCAATGTTTTTAAAATAAAGCACCGAAAGGTAAAGAAGCTATTTCAAAGAAAACTGACATAGCTGAACTAAAGGTTGCTGTGATTTAACTTTGTAAGTTTCCAAACTCTCTTTGTCACACAACATACTGGATTTAGAAACGCTTGCAGGTTTTTGAAATTCTCAATGATTGAGAAGGACTTTATTTGGAATGCTAGCCACATTAAGCATGGTAAAAGCTCATTTAAAATGCTAAACTTTGTAACTACTTTGCCTTTGTCTTACAGCGACTTCTCTTTCACACAACTGCATGACATTGCCTTGTGCTATAGATAATTAATGACTGCTCACAGCAAAAAGGCTAGAAATAATATTTCCATTGCTGTTATTATTTCTTCTTTAAATTCATAGAGTAAAACTGCAGTCTGATCAAATTAACATCAACAGGTTAAAGATTTGCAAAGACCACAAATCTGAAATTAGCTACAAAATCAGCATGAGTACATCTTCACAAAATAGTATAATTGAGACTGTAAGACAATACACATGCTGTGTGATATTTTTTGTAACTTCCTTTAATAGCCAGCTGTATAAATTAATTCTATAACTCCACCTGGGAATCTTTTCATACCTCTCCTTGCAGGAGAATATATATGCATGAAAACTATTAATACTGACCAAAGGACAACACTTCAGATTGAATCATTATCTGTCATATTTTGTTTCCAAAGGTGAAGTCGTTTAAACCAGAGTAAAACTTATTTCCAAGTCTTTCACAATGTAAGTGGTTCAACTATTAAACACAGAAGCACACTGCTCTCTCTTTCACAACCACCCAGGGAATGCTCATACCTCTACAAGTATCTAGGAATGATCACTAAGAGAATGTGTTTGGCTTCAAACTTCCTCAAAAGGCTTTAAAAGTTGCTACTTTTATGCACAGCTGTGTGCTGAGGAACAGATTGTGTAAGTAGATAGCAATGTGATGAAGACATTAGAAAGTATAACTGTTACACCTTATGGTGAGGGTAAAATACAGGATCTGGAGAGTAAAACAGGAATGTGTGAGGCTTGGTCACATGTTCAAGAGTGAACTCTGACCTTGCTGTGGTTTGCAATAAGGCTCATATTCGTGATCCATGGCACAGGTAATCATCTTGAGGATGCGGTGGGCTGCACTACTGTGCAGCCGGATATCAAGAGGTCCGACCACCAGCCTCTTCATGGAGGTCTCTTGAACTACAAGTACCAACTCCTCTGGATGTAGCCCAGAAAAGTCCTGTGAACCTACAAAAAACATAATAGAATGGCTTAAAATACTCATGGTATCTTCTTTCAGCCCTAAATATGAACTTTTTTTGTGGACAGAATAAAAGATTTGCTTTTTATATTAATATTTGCAGTATTATATTCTCCTCTATTCCCTGGAATAACACTACAAAGATAGCTGTGGTGTAACTCAGCAGCAGGGAGCAGAACACAAAGCCATGAACAACCGAAGTGATGAATATTCCAAATGTCGTGTTCTCTCACACAGCTGTCCCTTCATTCATCTCAGGCCCATGTACCAGAAGTCCACTTAAAAGACTAAGCTCCCCAGCAATAAAACCCCCCCCAAAAAACAGAGAAATTAAAAATAAAAGACGGGGGTGGAAGAATGGCAGGGAGGGAGGAAGAGGACAAAGGGTCAAAACTTGCCTTATTCCCATTACATTCCAGCAATACGCTGAGCTCAGAGTTAAACATTGCGACCTTTAAGTTTTTTTTGTGGAATTGGATTGAGAGGGAAGGTTGTAACTCACAGATTTTTGAAACTTATAAAAGGCGACAAGCATTGCCACTTTCCCTCCCCCCACCCGGTAAGATAGGGCTGCAGTGGATTACGCCTAATATTAATCAGATGGCCATAGTTAGAATGGTCAATGTAATGATGAAGAGGCCGAAATTAGCACCGATTTAGACATTCGAAAGTGTCCTCATCCCTCAAGATTAAAAATAAATTTAATTTGCAGTAATTATTCTAAGGTGTATTTAACTGACCTGAGTGGGTAAGTATTTTGTTTGTCACTTTGCACTCCAGTGGGAATGCAGAGTCGAGTCATTTTTGGGGGTTAATATAGGATCAGAGGCATGTTCAAGAAAGCAATAGCTATTCCTAGGCCAGAACAACCACAGCTGTCCCACAGGAAACACAACTGGCACTTCTTCTGTTGTCAGAAATATCTTTGATAGCTCTTTCTGATTGCAAATGATTTCTGTAATTAGATAATTGTGTGTAGTTGGCAGAATCTGGAGAGAAACGGTTACAAAAACAGAAAATAAAAGTGAAAAATCAAGAAGGCAACTAAAAGAAAAATATTAGCACATTTAGTCTGCTAAGACATTTATTCTTTTTATTTAACCCTCCCACACTCAGGAGGAGCACAGCAAATGTCAATGTAGGACAGAGGGGAAGCAGGCAGGTTGTCCGGTCAGACTGTCAGATTCCGACACCACACAGAAAAGCAAAAAAAAAAAACTCGTAAAAGCACACGTGGGATCACACTGACCCCGCCGGACAGTGCACAGAGTAAAAAGCTTGTGAGGTCTAAATGACCCCCGTCTGGTAAGTCTGCAAGATGGTTAATTAAAGGAATACATGAAATGGTTAACGCCATTTAAAATCATTATCACCTAAACAAAGGTAAGGATACCTTGTTCTGGACTACTGCTACTAAATAAGATAAATGACAACAAGGTAGTGTAGAATTAATTTCTTTAACAGAAGAGCACAAAATGAACCTTTCCCATCAGAACTGAAAAAAGGCAAATGAGCAAAGAGGTCCAAGAATAACATTTCCAGTTTATCTCTTAATGGGATCTTCAGATCTCTTGGATTTGGATAAACAATCTCAAGTGTTGCTGCTGCTAAGGAATGAGGAACCTTTCCCATCTTAAGACTTCTGCCAGGAAGAGTGACACCTAATTAGGCAAGTGGGGCCAATTCACTTTCTCAACAGCTTACAGGTAAAGAGAAAGAGGGGGAAACATTGTTTCAACAAGCAATAAGGAGAGAGAAACTCAAATATGTGTCAGCGTAGACTAAACACTTCTGACAGCTGCCCCGCAGGTAAGTTTGGGGTGAGAGTGAGGACAGGGAGGGTCAAGGACCAGGTGGCTGTGAATGAAACAAGGAGAGCTCTTTCTTCAAGTCTTGAGTGGGCCAGATTGACAGGGAGAAGAAAAGAGAAAAGGAGTAAGATAGGAAGAAAGGGGGAAGGAGGGAAGAGCGAGAGAGAAAGAAAGAGGAGGTGACAAGGTAACCAAACAAACTCTGTGAGGAAGAAGAAATTAAACAATACCTTTGGAGCTGCTGTTCTCCATTGTGTAGAGATAATCCATATAGAAAGCCCCAAAGCGCTGCATGCCTGCTATCTCAGTGTAGCTCTCCTATCAGACAAAAGCAGAGTTTGGTAAACATGGCAACAAGGCAGCAAACGCACTGATAGCCTTTAAGAGTGGCAATGACTGGGGTCAAGGGAGATAAGGTAGTGAGGGTCATATCACAGATAAAAAGCTATTGAGTGGCAGAACTACTTAGTTGGACATTTGCTTTTTGTTTGTTGTTGGGTTTTTCAATATCCCAATAAAAACACAGAACCTTACAGTTAAGATGTAAAAGAAAAACACTATAAGAGCAAGTAAATTGTGTAAATGTTTCACAACTGAAAAAACTGCAAACTTTGATTGACCACTAATAGATCAATTTAGTGTAAATAGAAAAACATTCTAAAACATTTATAACTTACAGCAAACAAGAGATCGATTAATTTTAAAACAAACTGTATTTTTGTTTTTCTTAGGCAGGTGTCACAGTCTGCAGTTTAACATACAATAAAGAAGAGTGGGAGGAAAAAAATCACTCTGAAACACAAATGTATCTACACCGTGAAATATAAAAAATTAATGATAAAGTAAAGCTCAATAGGTAATTCCAGTACGAATTCATTCAGAAAAGGTTGGCAGCACTGGGTAACAGCCTTTATCAAATGTATTTATTTAAATAGTTTACAATAAATTAAAAAAATTAGTAAGAAAAAGCTGTTTCTTAACATTTCTAGATTTTTAAACTCCTGTTTGAAAGTTTGTTTGTCTAAAAGCCTACTGTTATAACTCATTAGCTGGAAGGTCAGGAGGTAAGTTTTCCTTCCACATGAATCACTGAAAGGATTAAACTAACTCTCAGTCCTTTCCTTCAACAACCCACCTTTACCCAAAATTTCTTTAAACAGCTTTTTTCAAGAGAACCTTATCAGAGAGACAGGTTAATGATTAATATTTATTAGGGGATTTCTAATGGATGTGGCTTGCTTTTGGATCAAAGTCAGCCTGGTTTCAAAATCTCTGATGATGATTTAACACCAGAACCTTTGAGTTAGTCTTACACGTCCATTTATAAACAGAGAGGGGATGGATGGGAGGATAGATGGACATCCAAACACTGGCTTTATTGAGGGTCATGAGCATTTCAAAGAAGAGTCAACACTTATGCTTGCAAGGGTGATCAAGGGGGAGGTGGATTATCAGGAACAATGGTGTTAACACTAATACTTGAGTAGCTGACCATTACAACCAGCTGGGTGAGAGTGGTAAAATAATAAATCGAAGTTTATTGTAAGATTCACAGTAAAAACAATGAATAAATTAAACTAGAACTATATTTTAAATAGGACATGATCAATTATAAAGCTTAACATAGGATCATGTTAAAATTTCAAATATCAGTATCACTGTCAAAATCAAATACCAACAAAATGCAGAGTTATCTGGATGATATCTACTTCTGCATTTTGTCATTGTACTTACCAGTGGCATGTTCTGCTTACCTTGTGATTAGCAGAGTCTAGGATGAACTCGGCTTTTACTCCATTATTCTCTGGACTACGGTAGTCAAACAGAGAGTTGGTAAGGTAAGTCATCCCTTTACTTTTTAGGTTGTCCCCACAGCTGAAGAACACTGCATCCTTTATGGAGAAGAAGGAAACATCAAATAAGCTTTTGTGAAAAAAATCTATTTAAAATAATTTTTATTGCTTGTAAAATGAAGCAAATTTATAACACAATAAAACTGAACATATGTTTACACCTAAATGAAGTGTTTTAATGTATACAACAACTAATACAGTAAGTACATAAAATAAAAGTAACAATTATTTATCTGTAAGTCAATACAGATATACATGACATGACAATACCACTATTACTGAATAAAAAGTGGCACATTTTGTTCTAATACTAAAACTACTAAACGATGTTAAACATTGGTCAATCTCCTTTGAAAATAGAGAGAATGTTCTTAAAGGTTTCTTCATAAAAAGATTTGTTAGGCTCTTTTTACCTCTTCACGCCTGTTCAAATTTTCTTCAAAGTCTCGAACTCCCATGATGCCTTTCAGGCACAGTGCACGACAGCCGACAAAGCCAATCTGACAGTTGAAAAAGGGTTCCCCCATCATGAGTACCTGAAAATATATCCAGAAAAGAAATGTCCATCAATCGTTAAAGTCCAGTTAGCCAATCAGCTGTGCAACCATTGTTTCCACAGCCATTTTTAAAAGCCCAATTTAAATATACAGCTTGCAAAATTGGAGGCCAGTAATTTATTGTCTTTGCTACAGAAAGTCAAATAGCAGTTAAGGCCTGGAAGAAATTACAGACCTGGGCATGGAGACATGTGAGAGCAAACAACCGGAGGGTTCCAGAGTTTTCTGAAATGTTCTATATTTAAACATTAATAGTAATAAAGGAGCATTGATAGAATGACTTGAAGAGTTTAGCTCAACACCATTCTCTCTCCACACAGTTATCTGGAACCAAAAGAAAACATATTACCAACCACATTTTACATGAGTATAATGTATAATGTATATGTTTCTGAAAAGGAGGAAAGTTTCCTTTCTCTCCCCCCCTCGAGGAGTACACTTTTCTTTCTGTGTCTCTCTCTTCTCTCCCCCCCAACCCCCCAACCCAACCCCTCCCCGGCGGACACACAAAAAAGATGTTGTTAGCGTACTAACAGCCACGCTATCTATCTTCTGATTAAGAATAGGGCTGCCCGCACTGACGCAGCGCCGTGCGCAGTGCCCTAGTACCTGTAAATTTAATACTCCAATGAAGGTAATTTAAAAACCTGGACATTTCCTCACTTTCTAAAAAAAACCCGGGACAGGACGTGAAATACGGACATGTCCCGGGAAATACGGACGTTTGGTCACCCTATGTATAGATATCAGAGAGGTAGTATGCTTTCATTAGCCTGGCCGGCTAGCACTTGAGCAAGTTTCTCTATATGCAAAAATTCACAGAAGAAGCAGTATGCATATTTAAAGACTTAGTAGTTTTAAGTGCCATTTATTTACTCATTTAGATAAAAATGGTAAACTTATGTGTTTTAGGTGAAATTTTGACAAAATATTATAGGAGCTTTCTAAAACCTCATTCAAAATGTGTTCTGACAAAGGCTGTTCATTACTACACTCCTCTCCCACTCAGAGGGAAGGCAAAACCGACTGGCAAATGACTCAGTGTAAGACATACCAGCTTTAGCATCAAACAAACTTTGTGTAAAACAAGTCAGCTATGACCTTAACACTGCACACTGTGCAGTTCAAAAATTTCACTGGTCACAGTGTACAAGATCGATATTCTAAAAATCTTGGTAGTAACCTGAGTCACATGGTGTGATGGGAGTTGCAAGACTGATTTCTTAAAATGGCAAAACTGCCTCAGTCAGATCAGACAGTGATATGAGCTCAGCAATTAGTGAGAAGCCAGTTGGAGGTGTTAACGGCCTTATTACTAGAGTAGGACATTAAAAACGGGATGGAATGGAAATGGGCAATAATCTTCAAGATGTTCTCCTAAGACAACATTTGATATTTGTCGAATCATTTTTGGATATGTAGAGTGGCAAATCGACTTGCCTGTAACAAAAACCACAGACCACCGACTTAACCTCACAACCAGTGCTTACAATTATCTCATCACCCAAGATTTTGTCCACTATGGTAAATAATAGAATAGTCTGAACAAGATTTTAAAAAAAGAAGAGGCTGTTTAGATTTTGTATTTTCATTACAGATATGCAAGCAGTATAATTTTAGGAAACATTTTTTAAATTACTTAAGCACTTAACTTTGCGAAAACCTTTCATGTTTAGTTGGACATAAACATTTTGGTTTTTTAAGACATTAAATATATAATGTGTGAAATCTGGAATTTTGCCTTTGAACTGTTGAGTCCAGCTAAATGTCTAGATGTTTTCTAGGTGGAAACATTTGATATTGCAATGTTAGGTAGCGCAAGAGTCAGATTCTGTATTACTTTGGTGGATGTCATTTTCATCCACCTGGCAAACATCTAAGATATAATAATGTCTTGGCTTATTGCTCCCACCATCAAATATCACAGGTTTCATTTCAGGTACCCAGTTACCTTTCAGCACTTTCATATTCTGTCCAAGAATACTCACCCCTTCATTCAACAGAACTATAAATGGCAGAAATTGGAAAATCTCTGAATTTTCATATCTGGAAGAAACCGTAAAGCTAAAACTTCCCTCCAAATCTGTCCAGATAAATCAGACTAAAAAGCAGGTCTTGGTGGGAAAGGTGGAAATGATCAGAAATAGTCAGACATTAGTTAGTATACTGCAGGCTGCAAATAAGTGACATGGAAAACTGTTAAACATTGAAAAATAAGGGTTTGGAGTTATAAAGAAAAGATTAACAGATTATTACTAACATTAAAAATAATAATTACAATTATGGATGCACAATGTACTGGCATTAACATAGGTATCACCTTCTGTCATTTCCCCCCCAACTTTATTTATAGAACAAATTTTATTTTACACAATAACTCAAAATGCAAACAGCAGAGCAGCACATACACAACTTCACACATCGCCTTTATGTGAATCCCTCAGTCCACCAAAGCCAGAACATGTGTACATGATTCACCAGAAACGTGTTACATCTGCCACATACATCACTATCAGAACAAAAATTAATTAATGAAGAAGGGGTATGATTATATAAGTTAAACTTCATCATACTCCTTTTCAGACTCTCAGTCACCAAATAAGTGGTGTATTTACATGTATTTATGTATGTAAATTTGATAGTATGGATGGTATTGTATTTACACTTGGAAAAACTTGGAAGTTTTTGTTATTATGTTTTGTTTTGTTGGTGAAATGTCCGTCTGAAATAAATTATCAAATAATAAAAAAAAAAAAAAAAAAAAAGATTGTTGCCAGCCTAGCATTAGAATAGTGTATCCTTAATAGAACCTTGCATTCAATCAGCTTGTGGCAGGCACAAATGGAAGATGCATGAACCAGAGACATAGCAGCATCCCACTGCCAATCAGTGAAATGAATGTTGGAAGCTTCCCTCCTGAACTTTCCTAACAGCACAGAGTGAAGTTGAGGAGAGCAGCCATATAATCCTATATAGTCATATAATCCATATAATCCGACTGAGATGGATCCTTTAATGACAGAATCCGTAGAGAGTAACGTGTTTACAATTGTTTCAGGGGGGGGCGACTAGAAAAATGAGGAAACAATTTTCTGACTTAGTCCAGGCCTGAAAAAAATTAAAAAGCTGCTGATTCGGGAGGCTGTCGGGAGCTCTTCAAATGAGGAGAATATGCCATCTGTGTACATCATTAGCAGATTTAATACCATTGTTGTGCCACATTGGAAATACTGGATCAGTTCTGGATGGTTCAAAGACACAGTTTCTGTATTTAAATCACATCGGTCCGATAAGTTAAATTGGGTTGATGGTAAGAGCCAACCTTTAACTAAAGCAGAAAAGAAATGTCAGCAGTATGATTGTTTTTTCACTGTGTTTAAAGGGAAGGGAGTGTATATAATATATACAATATCTGTGAATATCAGTCATCAGTCACAATGTTAATGTCAGATATCAACATTAGCACAAATTTTCTATAACTGTACTTGTTTTCTATAACTAATAGTAAAAGGAAAACAGTTTTTTATTGCTTTGTCAAGAGCATGAAAAATCAGATCAGAATATGCGTTGATCCTCAAAGGGAAATTAATTATTTGTTGACAAGTTACTCCCATCCAAAGAGTTAAATATTAACAAATATAAATATAACCATTAGTAACATACAAAAAACAACATGTGAAATGATAAGTAATTTAAATACTACCAAAATATACACCAAAAACAAATATAAGAAAGTATGTAAATGGAATTATGTGAATTTATAAATCTAATAAATACGGTCAGTTATCTTAAATACATTCAGAGTTGGGAGTTGCATAATCTAAATAGCTACAGGCAGGAATGATAGATACCATCTGTTGGCCATTGTTTTATTACCGGAAATGCAGATTTAGCTCCAATGCTCAAACAAACCAAAATCAAAAAGTGAGTTCAACTTGTTAGCAAACCAGAAAGGTTGACACTCATACCTCAATAGTGATTCCCTCTTGCTCCATACACAGAACCTCTCTGGACTTGACTTTCTGAGGACTGTAGTAGCTGCTCTCTAACTGTGTATCTGTCAGCTGAAAAACAAAGACAAAAAATAATATTGTTAATAACATTTTATTAATAAACAACAGCATAAGTTAGTCGTGTCCTACTGGGTGTGTTGGCAACTTCAGTTATAGTGAAAACCAACAAAGAAGTGTATCTGGTGAAACCCTTTGTCTAAGTCATTTGAGATGAAGGGAAGGAAAAAAGAACCATTAAAATGTACTAGACAGCAAACCTCACTGGAGAAATTATCAATAAATGGAAATATAAGTTCAGCAAAAGCTAAGGCTTTTTAAACTGCTGGATTTGAAAAGTAAAAACATTTTTCCTAGTAAAAATTAGTAAAAACTTTTTTACTAATTATGTTCGTCAACCTGACAAACATAATTGAAAGTAACAGTACATCTTATTTTTGATTTGATTTTAGGGATAAAATGAAAAACCAGATCATCACCATAATCTATTAAATTACCAATTATAATATTGACATTTGTTAAGAAAAAAAAAGTGCTACTCATTCAATTCTGGAATAAAACACTGGAACAAGAGAAAATGTATTTCAATAATTTTTGGTTGAGGAAATGGAAGCCAAGACAGAGAAACACCTTGCCAAAATGATCTGGCAGAAGGACAGTACAGCATGCTCCTGATGTTGGTTAATAAGCTGGGTGTAGAGCAGAATTAAACCCATTCAACTTTAACACAGGAAGCAGGTGCAGAGCAAAAGCAGCTGTGGCTTATTATTCTTACTGAGCAGACTCCCACCCTGGATCTCTTTTCCCCTTTAGGTTCGGATAGTTTAATCACGTGCGGAAACAATCTTCCACCAAGCAGCACATCCCAAAAAATAGCAAAACAATAAAATAAAATAAGAAAAAAAAATTATAATATCATTAAGATACTGTTCATTCTAGCAACACAAGTGCTACACAAGTGTGTGCTACATAGGTTAGTAGTTTAAGTCAAATATGATCAGAAAATAAAACAAACAAATATATATTAAACAACACAAACAAATTAGATTTGACAATATTTACAGAATAACAGTTCAGTATTAGTACTGGGTGTGTGGTAACTTCAGTTATAATATTGTGAAAACCAAAAATGAAGAATACCTGGGGAAACTCTTTGTCTAGTAGAAGTACTTGCCCACTAAATCGTTAAAGGTGATGATGAAGGCACAACAAATGTTTAAATAAGAACAGGTCATTATCCATACTACTGTGGTGGAGAATTTCTGATTAAGGGCAATCTTCTTTAACACGCTAACTCCGACTAATTAATTACGCAGAACTTAACACATTAAAAATATCAACACAATAAATGGCTTTTTTCTTTTTTTACTACATATAAAAGTACAATTCAATTATTTAGTAACAAAAAGGGTTTTGAATTGAGAATGTTGCTTATTTTTCTACATAAGGTTTTCAATTAAAATGTGATTAATTAATTACAGACAATGGAATTACCTCAATTGAAAATTTTAATTGAGTTCCACCACTTTCTATTTTTTTGATAGCGATAGAGAGAAATAGAGGAAGACACAGATTTAAGGACTCTTCATGGCAGAAAGGATCGTCATGTTACCAAATACTGGCTTCTAGCATAAACGCACAGGGTCACGACTGTTATGAAAGTAGCTTACATATCAATCATATAGAAAAATATTTTGTATTTTCTTCTCTTTTTTTTCGCTTTTGGGAAAGCAACATTAAATCTGGCATCCAGCAAAGGTTCAGCAGGTGTGTTAATCAAAGAAAGGAAATAACTGATCAAGGCTAAACTATGAATAATGTGTTTAGAAGTTAAAGTCTAATGCTGCCGTTTTCCCCTAATCAAAGAGATTTTGGGAATACTGTGTCGGTAATCTAAAAATACATCTCTCATTTCACATTCACGTCAAACTGAAGTTCAGCCTGTGGCTGTTCAAAGACATAAAATTACTTCAACCTAAATACTTCCTTCTAGGAAAAAAACAAGAATGTAAAAAACCCTTCCTTTCAGCTGCCTGCAATTATTCCAAAAGAGAGGCAATTAATTGATTAAAAGAACTCAAACAATACAGGAACAGTTTAAACATTAGAAAAACACCTAGGTTTATGTGGCCTGAGAACTAGCTCCCTTCCACTGATCACACACACTGCCAAATGTATGAACATTTTCCCTTCACACACAAATGCGTGTGTCTGAGATATGTGCATGCACGTGCACGCACCAACATAAGAGACAAAAAACGCAGACTACTAGTAATCTGATATATACGGCCTAATTCTGAAAGGAAGCAGGGATGGACTCCTATTATTCTGAGTGAAAAGACGTTAAATGTTAAAATTTTGGCAGCATTTTCTAAATATTTTTCTTCCTCTGTAATGTTTTAAGTAATAATGTAACAAGGAACAACAACTATTAGTCAAACTGCCCGCCCTGATGCTGTCCACAATAACTAATCAGATCTAAGCTAAGGAAAATTAATGTGCCCAATTTGTGAGAAAACAGAACTTAAATGAACGAAACTGGTTCAGTAAAAAAGCAACTTTTTATTTTTTATTGTAATAGCATGAAGCCTTTAAAGTTGTGTTTTTAACAGCTTTACCTTAAAGGTGATGGAAGCTTTAGTGCAGTAGAAGTCAATTGAGACAATAGGGTCCTTCAATGTGTGCTGCTGAGGGTAGTTGGAAATGCCTTCTGTGTCCCCCTGCATGTAGAGGCCTCCCTCCCCTTCTTCCTCTGCGCCTACAATGGCCGGGACGAAGGACCAAGCCCAGGACATCCAACCCTGATCTGGATCTTCAGGACTCCCACCCTCCATGTAGAGGTCTTGGCTGGAATACGGACTAGATCCCAAACTTTCCATTTCAACATCGGTACCTGAAATGATAGAAAGTCTTAGTTTGCAAAAAAATAAATAAATAAAAGCAGACAAAAGCAGATGATTTCTTTAGAAGCAGACAATCATGGCCATTTCTGAATTGCCTACTGGGAGACATGACAAGACCTTTCATAGAAATTTACAGTCTAGACTTCTAGTGCAAAACCATAAACTTCAACACAAAGTATCATGAAGAAATTGTTGACTTATGGAAAAGAAAAATACTCAAATTACAAAATGCTGCTATTGTCTTAGCATCATTTCAATCTGATGTATAAATCGATTGAAACTACAGAACATACTTCTTTCAGAGAAAAAACGGTTCACAATGGAAGTCTCTTTGAACGCCTAACAGAACAGTCAATTTGTTCATGTCTTGAGAAATGCCTAAGGCAAGTTGTTACAGCTGTCAAATGAAAACACAAAGCTAACACAGATCAATGCCACTGCAGCTCCACTGCGCAGGTGTCAGTTTTTGTGTATTGCTGGAATGCAGTGCAGCATGAACTCTACACAGACAGGGGAAGTCCATTCCATTTGATGCCAGAGAGCAAAGTGAGTCAGCCAGCATCCTGACAGAGCCCTTGACTGGGCTCACTGATCAAGGCTATATGCCCTGAACCAACAGCCAGGCTGTGTCTACAAATACATCTAGGGAGGGGCTGGCTCACAAATTTGAAAAGCAGCCAACGAACTATGTAACTGTCTAAGCCAGCTGTACAGTGCAAGCTTGGGCAGAGCTTAAGGTGAAGGCTAAAAGAGATCAACATTGAGAATGTGCAAACTGAGGTCAAGGAGGTTCTTCTGTTGATGATGAAGGCACTGGCTAATCAGGAGGGAAGACATAGACATATTTTTATCATCATATTTTGTGGCACTTATAGCAACTCTAAAAAAATTACAGCAAATTTCAACTTTGTCCCAAGACATTTCTCACAATATGATGTCCAGAAAAACCCAACCAGGCCTCTAAAATCTACTTATGAAATAGGCTTCTTCACTACATCATACGTCATATTAAGTTGTGCAATGGTGTTGCTAAATAGCACAAAACATTCTCAGTAATCATACTTTGAAACATAAAAAAACATCTATTATTCCATCCATGAAATGGATGGGAAAAAATTATTACAACTATAGTAATATTTTCAATCATATAGGTTTTTACATCTTACAATCCTGAATTAGATTTATTATTATTTCAAGATACTAATAAATACAGGTCAGGTGTTACACAGAGAGTATCCAATGGCATAATACAGAATAAGAATATTCCACATTGTACTTTTAACTATGGCACCTGATTAATGTTTAATAGTTCATGGGAAATGTAGACATACAGTAGGTAGAGCAGCAAAATTAGCTTAATTTTTGATGTAGCTTCCAGCCCATAAGGCAGGCGTGAGTAAAGTAGTGTGCTATGTGTCAGAATTAGACATGTATTTTCAAAATCTCCCCTTAAAATGTCATATTAAAAACAAGCTTTTATTTGTTTTGTTTTAGTCTTTTTTTTGTGCAAAATATCGAAGATTGAAAATAAGCTAAATAGAAGACAAAAGGAAAATGCAATGTGATGGAAAAACTGAATTTTGCAAATTCAGATATTTTCCACAATAAAAAATAACAATGACTAAAACTTTGAGAGAACACAACTTATCACAAAAATTTAATTCTGTTATCTGGCATGTCTATGGTTATCAGGAACCCGAATACATTCAAACTCCTCTGGTACACATCATAACCTTTGCCCTGGTCCTATCACTTCTGTTTCCATACATGTCAGGATAGAGGAAACTGATGTCAATAGTAAAGAATGTGTAATCCCATTCCTTACTGCCTTGTCCTTTTCAGAAACATTATTGTCTGTGAAGTCATACTTTAGGAATCCCAGAGGCAACAGCAGTGAAAATATGACACATTATAATTAAATCTCTCACTTTGAGAATTGGCAGTTGGAAATCCCATGTTATGGTTTTAAGTCCCAACTTCCCTCTCTGATTCCATCTCTCATATAGTTTTGTTTTCCTTTCCTTTTGCTTTTACCCAAGAAAGCGCTAGGTGTCAGTTTAACTAGTTGAGCTCTTTCATGTCACATTACACTCGAAGTCTGAATGTGAAGATAATCATGTAGAACCACAAGTATTAAACAACTTGACCCGATTAGGAAGACTTTGAAATAGTATGCCGAAAAAGCTAAGCAAAACATGAGTGATGTAAGAAATCTAACTATTTCTCTGATTATTTTGTATCAACAAATGGTTAGACAGTTGTTTTTGGGACAAATGAGAATTTGAAAATGTATCCAGGCACCATGTCATAAAATGTACAGTTCATACATTCATCTATTTCATTTATTTCTTTATTTCTCTCATTTACAGTTTAAAAAGAACATGTCACGGGTTGGTATAAAAGTTTTGAATGAAAATGATTTGTTGGAAGAAAAAAAATCCTTTTATTATTTTAGATGCTTAAAATGATGAAAAGTAGAAATGTGAATAAACAGAATTATAAGCCTGATTATTTATAGATGGAATAGCGGTTACCTGAATGTTTGGTCTCAGTTTCTGTTCTTCACCTACATGCAGGTGATGCACATAAAGTTTGGCAGATAATCTCTACATGAAGCAACATTTAAAACACCAACCATTTGGTATTAATAGTTTAAAAAGAAGCACACTTGGACAAACTAAACATAGAAAATTATTGTAAAATAATATAACTGCACAACGGAATAAAATGTACACACTTCCATAAAGGATATTAACACTTATGTTATCTTGTCTACTGTTTTGAAAAAGGGAAGTGCCATTTATTTTATATATATTTTTTAAAGAAGGGCTAAATTGTTCCATTCTTACTGGTTTTGCCTCAATTAAGGAGGTGATTTTTTTTGTCATTTTTGTAATAATTATATTTCTTGCTTTTAACGGGAAAGAACTTTGTGCCCTCACCGAATGTTGTTGGGATATCAAAAATGATAGATCATTTTCATTAGTATTAATTCGGAATTTTGAATTGTGACAACTCTAATGGCTCGGTGTCTGCCTAAAGACACATATGAGTCCCTTAGTTGAGAATCGTTTTCTTAAAGACAATTTAGAACTTTAGTTAAGTAACACGCTCATCCATCTTGAGCCTGGATTATGAATGGGTTCAAATTAAATACATTTTAAAATGTATTACAATCTGTGACTATTTTGTAACCCTACTTTAAAACATTTTCCCTTTCATTGTAAACAGGCCCAATAAAGCGTGGGCTTTAATTGTTTTGTGCTACTTTACTGAAGGTGAAGCTGTAATTCCTGCAGCCCAAAAACAAACAAACAAAAAAAAGAATCGAAAATATTATTAGATCTTTGAAAAAGGTTTCTGGAGTCCCGAATGACTTGCTACAATGCAGAAATGCAGACCCTTCTCCCCTCTTCAGCCTTGTCATATATTTCCTACATAATTAAGTATTTGAGTACTCAGGTTCCAAGGGCTGGTCCTCTCTCATTTTGTGACGGGATACTAATTCATTCTCAGAGGCTCTGCATAGCAATAGCATGACTGTGACTCTTACATCTGGCATTGGACACTTTACTGGAAGCTGTGCCAACTTGCAGAGAAGGCCAAGAAGCAGCAGGCAAGTTAAAGAAAGAAAGGTTGTAATGTGTTGTCCTTCTGGCCACCACTTTAGCTCCATGAATATTTGCTCCTGGGGCAACAAAGACTGATTAAACCCAGAAGGAGTTGTGATTTTATTTTGTTCTATTTGGCAGGGTAAAGGATGAACACATTAAGAGGGAACAAGATGGGTGTTTAGGGGAATGAAGGGAGTATTACATGGGGGGACTTATTTTCCAAGATAGATCAGCATGTAACTTAATTTTAAGAGCGCAATACCTTATTTTCAGTCTCAGAATATGGGCTGCCTTCCCTCAAAACTCTACTGTCAGAAATATTGCTTGCAAATGATTCAGCACTCAGAATCTATGATACCTGCCCAAATATCTTCTGAAATTGTTTAAATCTCTCTTCGTCTTCAAACATCTGTCTGTTAGCAGGACGTCAAATCTGTGTTGTCACGTCCAATTTCTCTGCTTGCAGATTTTTCATCCTCTCCTTTGGAAACGAGTGACAAGTCTGACTAGCAACAGTTTCAAATAAGAGAAAGAGAGTGCGACTGTGGCTACTTGGCCTTTTTGGTTTGCGTTTATTTTGCTCACAGAGTTCAGAGAAGTCCAGCCTAACAAAATTTTAGAAGGTCAGAGTGATGGAAGTTTGCATCTGGTCATGCTGTCCATACAGCTTTTAACACCTTCTTCCTTAAAGATTATAAAGGTCAAGTAATGTCCCAATACCAGCAATTTTCCAACATTTTCTACACTGTTAAAAATGTATACTATTAACAGTAATGGCATCAAATAGGCAGCTGCCAAGGTCGCTAATAGTATAAACACAAATGCCTGCAAGGTATTTGGCTAGAAGTTAATATCTGGACAACAAATTCTATTTTCGAAGACTAGCAATTGATGACCTATTCTATTTTCATGAAATACAAATACAAAGATTCTCTGAATGTTTGGAATGAAAAAAGCATCAATGTTTTGGAAAATAGCAACTTAACAAAAAAAGATTGAAGCAACACTCTTGCAGCCTGATGAAAATCAACATTTACCCAAAAACTGTGTGCCCTGAACAGGAGATAGCATCACATTAAATCAGATGGTAAAGCCAAGTTTAAATGGCGGCAGAACTGATTTAGCTAAACAAGAGCAAATTGTAGAAACAAAGCTAATTGTTTCTGGAGAAGAAAAGGGAAGGCTTTAGATACAGTATGTAAACACTTGCTTATGCCATATCAAGCTGCTAAAACTCAAGAACTCCTTATGGACTTCCTGAAGAAGTAAAAGCTAAGGTTTTCTATAATCTTTTAAGTCCATCACCCTCAACAGAGATCATATATCCCAAAAGAGTAGCACATGCAAGGCAACCCAAAAATATCAAACAGCTGGAAATCTTTAGAAGGAAGAATGTTGAAAAACGCCTCAAAGAAAAACTGGATGACTTAGGTGGCAACAAAAATTATAATGAGTTCTGCTAAATATTTTAAGGTTTGAAAATGCACAAAGCACGCACAAACAAAAGCATCCAAACATTTGGTTTTAGTCTGTTCCTTTTTTATTCAGGATTATGAAAGATGAAGAATCAACCTGCTAATAAGTGTAGAATCTATCGTGTTTCATTTTAAAGAAAATTGCAAGTCTTTTCTTGTCCGCTTAATGTTATGAATGTTGCATTTGCCTGACTGTTAGATACAAGCTGCATGTTATAGCAGCAGGACAGTTAGTCAACCCTTTCTTCGTCCTCTACCTTCAACACCAAATCATTTGGGAATGATCGAGCCTGACAAATATGGATCTTTTAAAGTTAACAAGGCTGTACTTTGCCTGTGAAAAAAATACTCACCAGGTGAACTTGCTCCGCCTTCCCTTACATGACCCATGCCTTCTTCACCCTCACTTTCTTTGTGTCCTCCTATTTCTCCATAGTAAAGAGCAATAATCAGCTCTAAGATTCGGATAAACATGGGCAGCTGCTGGTCAGTGATGGATAATTTCAAGCTCTCCACCATTGTGTGAATCTATGAAACAATAGATAACAATTTATTGGAATTTGGTTGGTACAACCTCCTGTTTTACTATTCTTTAGAAAAAAATGCATGCTCTTTTCTTCCAGTGTGCCTTTACATACAAGGAAACAGCCTGTTTAATAAGTATAAGCTACAAGTTCTTTTTTTGAAAGAGCATAAAAAGAAAAGTAATTTAATTCACTGTTGATTTTATGCATTTTCTTCTAAAAGAAAATAAATAAATGCAAGTGCTTCAAGGCAATATGGAGAGTGAATATTAACAAAAATCCACAAAAAGTTTTACATAAAAGTAAAAAATACATGTTAGACTGAAAACCTTTTTTAAATATCTGATGACATGCAAGTCTTTCTGGGCCATAAGTTGCCTTTTCTTTCTCTATTAAAATGACATTACCATAAATGTTAACGCCTGTTGTTTTATTTTTAAGGCAGCAAACTTAGAAAATCAGGAGAATTATTAGATAAAGAGACCATCAGCACAACACAATAAATTTTATTATATCTATGATGTTGGGTCAATAAATACACCCTGCTGATAAGTTACGGCTCAATTCAATTTTACAAATTTTGTTTGCATTTCACTAATATGGAATTTATATTAATGTCCAATTAAAACCTGTACATTTTGGTAAAAACTATTTCAACAGTTTGCTGAGAACCTGCATAATATCTTAATCTAGGAGAGGTTGAATGATCAATAATCAAATCTTATTAAAAGCCATACAAATTTCTTCAAAAATCTTTCCATAAACGCATGACTTTTTCAAGGGTAAAACCATGGTAATTTAATAAAAGTATTTAATTATTTATGTATTTTATACCTAAAATGAATATCAAACAAACCAATATAGCTACAAAAACACTAATGAGAGCCAAGTTATCTCAGATATTACAAAGGCCAAACCAAAACCTTAAAAAAATTAAAGAAACCCTAATAAAAATCGTATCTTGACCATATTTCCTATAGTTTTGACACAGTGTGAAGAGGCTCACTTTAATGACAGAGGGGATCTTGGAGCTGATGTTGTCATAAGTGAAATGGAGGCGCGTTCTGAAGGAGCATTTGTATAATAAGGGGTCCTGGTAAAACTCGATCTTGCCGCTAGCATTCCTCTTGTCCAAGCACACAGTGCAGTCAGCAAAGTTTATCACTTTTCTAAGGACCAGTTCTGGAGCTACAAAGACAAAAGAGCAAAAAAAAAAAACCCCAAAAAAAGTTAGTATTTATATATGAGGATATAATTCTGAAAATACATCAAATAATTTTTTTAACTGATTAAAGTATTTAGGAAATAATTTAGGGAACAATTACAAAACTAAAATCAAAGCTTTACAAATCAAAGTAAACTAGATTTAGATTTTTTAATATACATTTGTTACTTTCGGCGATCACAGAATGTTTGCAGTAATATACTTTATGGAATAAATAGGAAGTTAATCAGTATTCACAAAGCATGTGAATGTCTGTATGATTGGGTCAATGACTGGTTGTAAATTTAAAAAAAGTCTCTCTCTCTCTCTCTCTCTCCCTCTCTCTGCTGCATCCTGGCACAAAACAT
>CAEFZY010021191.1:0-26213 GCA_903066815.1 Brachyrhaphis roseni | reverse complement strand
CGTGTCTCTCTCTCTCTGCGTGTCTCTCTCTCTCTGCGTGTCTCTCTCTCTCTGCGTGTCTCTCTCTCTCTGCGTGTCTCTCTCTCTCTGCGTGTGTGTGTGTGTCTCTCTCTCTCTGCGTGTCTCTCTCTCTCTGCGTGTGTGTGTGTGTCTCTCTCTCTCTCTCTGCTTGTGTGTCTCTCTCTCTCTGCGTGTGTGTGTGTGTGTGTCTCTCTCTCTCTCTGCGTGTTTACTTGAGCAGGGCCATGGCGGGCCCCTGGGGCCGGGCCTTCCTCCTGTAGAACTGCTGGATGGTTTTGGGTTCGGGGATGTGGTACGGCAGGCCGAGGCTGGACTCTGTGGAGACGGAGAACAGGTTGAGCCTTCAGGACGTCGCCGCCACTCACTTGCGATGGCGGCGGCGGCGAACCTCGGACCAGACGCTGCGACTCGCTGTGCAGCTGCTTCATGGCCTCCCTGCTGGCGCGAGCCGCTCTCCTCTCCTGCAGACGGAACAAGAACAATGTTTCAGCGCTCGGCTCAGCTTCCTGAAGTCTTGCTGCGCTTTAGCGTCACGGACCGCGCGGCGGGGTTTCTCTGGAGCTTCTTCATCCTCCTCCTCTTCCTCCTGCAGTCAGAGCGAAGCCTCAGTCAGAGGAACCAGAAACAACCTGCAGCAGTGGGAGGAGCAGAGCTCCTGCTTCTACCTCCTGGTTTCTCATCTTCATCCTGACTGCGGCTCTGATGGCGTCCAGAGACTCTTCCTCCTCCTCCTCTTCATCAGCCAGGCCGGTGTCGAACAGGTCCGGGTCTCCCAGAGGACAGCCGCTGTCGTTCAGAACCACAGGAAGCGCTCCGTCCTGAAGAAACCAGATTAAAATGATTCTTTCCATCTTTCCACCTGGAACCTGTTCAGGATGAAGACTCACCTCCTCTTCCTCACAGAACCGCTCTGTTTTCTTCTTCTTCTTCAGTTTCTCCATGGCTTTGCTGCGTTTTTTCTTCTTCTCGTGATTTCTCTGACTCTTCTCCCTCTTCTTCACATCCTCCTCTTCCTCACTGTCATCAGGAGCCTGGCTAATCGTCCTGCTGCTCCGCCCCCCCTCCTCAGACTCCGCCTCCTCGCCGCTGGAGGCAGGCGACCTCTGACCCCCAACCACATCCACGCTCTTCTCTGCTGCCACCTTCTCTTCCTCTTCCTCACTGTCTACGATGGCGTTTCGCCGAGGCTTCCTGCGAGCTGCGACGTCTTCATCGTCTGACTCTGAAAAACAAACTGGGCCGTTCAGAACCTTTACTGATTACTGAAAGAACACAGAGCAGCAATGAAGCCAAAACTACACAAAAATATAAACATTTAAGATAAAAAAACCCCTTCATCTGTAAACCTGTTCTACCAGAACTCCTTTAGTTTCAGTTTCTGTACCTGGAACGGCGTCTCTTGTGTCAGCCGTCGTCATGGTAACTGCCTCCTCAGCCGGCGAGCCCATCCCGCTGTCGGAGTCGCTGTCCGGCGTCGTCTGGGCTGCGGCTGGTGGCGCTTCAGCCTGAAAACAACGAGACGGCTTCACTAGAGAGGAGAAGCAGAACAGAAAACCTTCCACAGGTACGTTTACAGCAAGGGTGTTCAAAGTGGGGTGCGGGGGCCATTAACAGCCCCTGGACGGATTTAGTGCGGCCCCCCAAACACTATTCAAGAATAAAATAGAACTATGACTAAAATCTAAATTTACTTACAAAAATGTTGGATGCAACAAAGTGATCCTCTGGTTCCTCTCTGTCGTCACGGTAACTAGGATCACATCTACTCACCAACTTACAGATAGAAACTTTATTAATCCCTTTGGGAATTTACGGTCTAAATTACACCTTTGTGCTCCAGAATCTGACTTTCACTGCTGGGTTAGAAGTTGGCTGAATGCAGAAAGAGTTTCTGATGAAGATCCTGATTTTATTGCCGAGAATTGATGAAATATTTGATCAGTTTTCTTCAATTGAATCCAAAAATAAACAAACTGGATGCATTTCATTTAATAAAGAAAAAACATTTCAAGTTTTGGATCTTTGATCCCGTTCCGACAAAAAAATCTAATTATTTTGTTTAATTAAAACAGTTCACGCTTAGCTTATTGTTGAGTAGGTTAAAAGAAAAATTGTTTTAAAGATAATATTTTTTGGCCCACAAGTACTTTCAAGTTACAGTTTTGGCCCAGGTGACTAAAAGTTAGGACACGCCTGCTCTGCACTAAACACACATCACTGAAATCACATTTTTAATTTAATAAAAATATATATATTAAAACTTTAAGTTTCCATTTTGGTCAAAACATGTTTGGTTCACTTTAAGTAAATTCATTAAGTAAATTCATTGTTTTAAGAAGAACACCAGTGAATCTTCTGCTTTTATTTATGGTTTATGATTAAAATAAAGTTTTCCCAGGTGAGTTCAGTTTCCCTTCAGCCTGGATGTGACCTGAATGACCCCACAAAGCTTCACTGAAACCTGCATCCATCCAGAACCAGAGGGACGCCATTTTACAGCTCAGACCGGTGGAAACCCAGAGTACCAGCCCGGGTTCGGTTCTGTAAGGCGGGTTTCTGTTTAAATGCAGGCCGAGCTGCAGCTGTGGCGCCTGGACGCAAACAATGAAGCATCATGGCTTCATTCCTCCTAAACTTTACTCCTGGAAACGGCCTCAAACTGAACACACTGCAGTCCATGTCCTGCCCTCCGTCCCCAGGTTGCTGAACCATGAGGTGTTAGCAGCGGATAAACAAGTTAAAGTCCATTTTAATCTGAATCTTAAAGAAAACAAAACCAGGCCTCAGTCCAGCCCGTCCTGTAGCTAACCTAGCTCCCAAGCTAAGCGGCTAGCTCTCTGCTCAATTTAATATCACAGTTCAGAACCTAAAAACACACAAATTGAACCGGAACCAGGAGTTAGAACCACAGAAACCCAGTGGGCCCACTTATAAACCCGGTGCTTTACCTGCTGCTGGGACACAACCAGGCTCATCTCAGTTCGGACGGATTAAAACCCAACTCTCCCGCTCAGTCGAACCGACGCTGAAAGTATCGCTTCTGTGACACCACCGAGTAAAGAACTTGTTCTGATCTTTAGGTCCACATTCAGGCCCAGATCACCCGGTTCCCCGCACACAGCTCCTCTTCCTCCCGCCTGACCCGCTCTCACGTAGCGCAGTTTAAGCTTTGGCGCGTCGCGACAGCTGGAGCGCCGGTTCTATCAGAGAGCTGCCAATCAACCGCTTCTCCTCCAGCCATTGGTCCGTTCTGGACTCTTGGATCCGCCCACTGTGACGACACAACCCAGGAAGGGAATAAAAGCAGCAGCGCGAAAACAACAGTAAGAAATATTATTTCCTTAATTTAATAATGTTTTAAAACCATTTTACCAGCATTTATTTTTATGTCCAGTCATGCTAATTTAATTTTATTAGTGTTGCAATCGCATTTATGTGTTATAGCTTCGTTAAATGCATAATTTAATAGTAACTGTTTTGGTAGACAGCTTTAAAGCTGTCATTTTAATAACCAGCTGACCAGCATTATTTTTTAAGATGAGAATCCTTTACTCATTATTAAAACTGAGTTGAAAAGAGAGGCTTGCAGCTGAAGATATGTGAGAGGATAAACTAAGTGTTAACTGGAGCAAACATCAATGTCATAGATGAACTTATTGGTATGATGGTGGCACTTGTGATGTGACTTCAACAGCGTAATCAAATGGTTAAATTCTAGTTTCATGCTTTTTTTGTTATTTATAAATTGCACATCATTTTAAATTTTTTTCTCTTTTTAATTTTTTTCAAATATTTTGATATTTGTTGTGTTGGTTACAGTTTTGCAACTTTATGTGAAAGCTATACATTTATGTAGCATATTTATATTTGGCAATAGTTCCTATTTGTTTTATTTTATAAACTTTAATTTGTATCCATAATTTCTTTTTTCCAGATATTTTCATTCAGTTTTAGACTAGTCTTTGCTGCAGACCATTTTCAGAATAAATGAACATTAGCTGATCAACCTACTGATCACCGAAGCTTCAAAAGGCTTCTAAACTCAAATGAATGGTTTCTGAACATTCATTTTTGTGGCTTACACACACATTATAATCTATCTTATTGTTTTGTTTATGTTTTACAGAATATATGTTGATTTTTTGCTTTAAACTAAAGTTCATATTTTATAAACTGGATCATGTTTTGATATTTATGTTGTGATACAAGAATCAGACTGATACATTGATCATTGATAAGTTACTAAAGGAAATTGAAGATTATATTTGGCTTTAATTTTAAATTTTAATCTTAGTTTCAATTTTTAATTCTTTTATGTGAAACTTGAGTATTTGACATATTAAACTCTTAAGCAAAAAAAATGTAAAGGTTGCTATTATCTATTAGCCTTTCTTTTGATAACATGTAAAGTTATTTTGTGAAATTACTCTAAGTACTTTTATATTTAATGTCAAATTAATTATTTAAATACTCAGTGTCTGCATTTTGATATATGGGTTCTTTCTTCATTTTTTAATGGCGTTTGGGAAGCCACGTTTTGGTACATTACAACCACCTACTGGAATAGATTGTGTACTGTACGCTAAATAGATTTATAAAGTAAAGTAAACTAAACTAAACTAAAAAGTAAATACAATAAAAAAATAAAATAAGAAACAAACACGGAAGAAAAAACTTATTCTGTCCACTAATTTCATGCTGTCTTTTATCATCAAGTTGTGTTTTTAAAAGTGCGCTACACCTTCTTTGCGCATGCGCACAATCGGCTGTGGGACTGCTAAGGGGCACATGCGCAGCTCGAAATCCCCAGCAGTACCAACGGTGAGTCCGACAGCAGCAGCCAGCGGAGCGTCCATCTCCAGTTTCCTTTAATCAGACACCAACAGCTTCGACATACCGCCCCCAATTTCAGCCTCGGTACGGAGCCGCCAGGCCGGGACAGAGACGGAGAGAGAGGCCTCGGCCATGGAAGCGCTCGGACCAGGTAAGACCCGTTCCACACCGCGGAGCGGAGGGCGGGAGGCGTGTGGAGGCGGCGCGCTTCACTGGGGGCCGAGGCTGTCGTGAGGCCTCCACGGAGATCCCACCGAGGCCCGGACTGTGGTCTCCGAGAGTGTTAGTGGGAGGTTGGGTGTGTATTTCCGCCTGTTTGGGGGGTCTGAGTGTATTTAGAGTGGGTCTCTGCTGGTATTGTGTGTCGGAGGGGATTTAACTGGGACCTTCCTTCCTTCCTTCCTCCTTCACGCTGTGTTTACGCTGCTGTTTATTCTGCCTCGCAGCTTCATGCTCATTCTTTTCCTCTCAAAATGTCGTCGAAATCCGCCTGAAAACCCAGAAATCTCCTCACCACCGTCAGCGGCTGCCTGCCTGGAGCCGAGCTCTCGGCGATGGGCGGAAAAACAAAATGAAAGCTGCTTTAAAAACACAACGCGTTTCGGTGGTTGAGCGAGCCAGCGTGCGGGGTTCTTAGGGCTCGTTGTTTTCGGTTTTTCTGCGGGGTTGTCATCGGTTCACGCGCTTCTCCTTGAGCCGCAGCCACGCGCTCAGCGGCGGTGAACGGATGGCGCTTTTATTGATCCCATCTGCGGCCAGCTCCATCATATTCATCTCCTCTTATATGATAACAAAGACACACAGCCTGCCGTGAACACGGCCCGGACACGCACTTACTGCGCCCAGATGCGGTGATTGTGCGTGGAAATCCATTTCATGACCGACCAAATGTGATCACATTTATCAGCCTGGGAGATTAATGAAGAATCTGGTGTTTTCAGTGGCTTTACGTGCTGCTGGTGGGCAACCATCCACAGGTGTGTTGTATGGAAAACCAGAACTGCCAAAAAGTCAGATGAAAGCTTCTCCCATTAAATAAACATAGGTGATTAATAAATCTTAATGTCTCAATAAGTGGAATTAAAATTATTTCACCTTTAATTTTTGTTTACCTTGCTGCTATATCTGATTAAGTTTTTCAGACTGACAGTTTTCTTTCCCTACAAGTTAAAATGACTCTATCTGCTTGATGAACTAATTTAAAGCACCAAATAATTTTTCCACTGATGTCAAGCAGGAAAAAAAATCGATCAGATAATGGTTTTAATTTGTAACATCCTTTTTGTTTTAGTTTTAAAAGGTAATTTGAATTGGAGAGGTTTAACTAAAGCTGTATTGTCATGATGTGGTTTGTAAATAATATTTATGGAGTGTTTTTGTGGAAAACCAGATTAGAAACGCAGAGACAGCTGTCCAGTGTTAGGTGAGGTGTTGACTGAACAGGTAAATGTCTCTCAGGTGTGACGGTCTGGGGTTAAACACGATCTTCAGACTCAACAGAAGCGTTTGAAAAGAGGAAGTTTGGGGGTGTTGTTTCAGCTAATTCTGGGTCTTTTTCTGCAGAACAGAGGAGGCCGAGTGCTGGGATGAGTCACAGTCAGAAAGCTCAGCAACAAGTGAAATGAGGAAATTAAAATGATATATTACATTACATTATATTATTCTTAGAGCATCTTTTCTGGTGATAATAATGCTAAATATTGCTATGATATAATTTTTTTTCTCACCTGTGCTTCCGTGCCTCTGTGACCTTTAACCTTTTGGGTAATGTCATCTCCTGCAGCCCTTCAGTCCAACTGACTAAATATTACGTTCGCATGAAAAATGCAGGTTCATAACACCTGGAATATATTAGCCAACAGTTATTGATCTGAATATTTCTCACGCTGATGATGGTATATTTGCAGTATATTATGCTGCATTATTAGAAATGAGTACTGGAGACATAACTAAAGAGGGAAGGCTGTAGAGTAGAGCTTATAATTTAAAAAATCATTTTATGGGTGACTTCTGGATTGTTTTGGTGGCAGAATTGTAAGAATATTTAAATCAGTGATGTCCAAACTTTTAGCTCCTTGCTCAAAACCTGACTAATTTAAACAAACACAAAATTCATTAAATTAGAGATGAAAAATTAGTTTGACTTTTTTTTTCTTTTTTTTACCAATAATAAACAACATTTTTATGAAATGTAAAGATCCTTAAAACACAAAAAAGAGAAGCAGACATTTTCCAACTTTTTGTGACCATCATTTGTTTTTGTTTTTGTTGGCCAAATTTTTACTGTTCTTGACTTTTGGTTGCGGGGCCGATCCAAGACATTTAAGGTCCACAAATGACCCTGGGCCACATGTTGAACACCGTGACCTAAATAATACTTATTTGTGTCTAAATTATTGTTGAAAATGTGACAAGAGAAAAAGTGTTTTACCTGGGCTTGCTGCTTTCCGGCTGCTCCGTGTTTGACTGTTTCTGCTGTGAATCGGTGAGAGGCGATGGACTCATGGAGGTCTGGTGGAGAAATGATTCACTGCAGGAAACAAACTCAGGCCACAGGAACCAGTCTGCTGCATTTCCAACACACTGATGGCCAGTTTATAGCAACATAATTAATAATAAAATCAGAAGCAGGAACTGCAGCATCTCCTGCCACCGAAAGCATCAGGAAGCAGAACTTTAATCTGAGTTTAGACAATAAATATCAATAATCTATTAATTACTGCATTTACTATGTGCAAAACTCCTGCCTCAATTAAAATCCAGTTGGGCTGAAACGGTCGGATTAATGGTGATTAATCAATTTCTGAAATAATCGGCAACTAATTTAGTAATCTATAAATTGTTAACTGGAGGATACAGACTCTAAGAATGAGCTATAAGAACATCCAGAAAGGAAATTAACCCAAAACTACACAAAATATATAAAGGTTTAGCATTTAAGATGAAAACCTTCTTTGTCTGTAAATCTCTAGAGGTAGTTTTAGCTTCATCTGCAGACATCTGCAAATAAATCTCCTATCAATCACCCTTTTCTGCCTAATCAATTATTAATCTGTTAATCATTAAATGAATCCCAGATCAGATGTACTCAGCATTGATGTTGAGTCCAGCAGAAAGGCCTGAGCTTTTCACACCTTGATTCATCCAGAAAGGCAACACTAAGGAATGTTGTTTCCCTCTAAGTAATGAAATGCAACAACTTATTTAAAAAATCAATAGATTTGTTTGCATTTCTATGTATTTTCTAATGTTTTATAAAATAAGATTAAGTTGTTAAATGAAAAAATATGCAGAATGTTCCAGCTTTGTTTTAATTTAGTTAATCTTCAGAGTTATTGATTACTGAAACTATCAATAGCTGCAGCCGTGAAATCTTAATGAAATAGTTTAAGTCCAACTGACCTTCAGACTGCAGGCAGGACTACATCACAATGAAAGAGGACAGGAGGTGAAAACCTGCAGGGAGGGAAGGCAGATTGTTCAGGGCTCTGACTGGTTTCACTAACAGAAGAAACAACGAGTAGACGTGAAGATCTGCAGGATCAGTCCAGGTTTCTGCAGATGTTCAGCCTGACTCGGCACCGGGCCGAGGATCTGAACCCGACGGCCTCTCTGGTTGCCATGGGCACGCCGGGCATTAGGCGGTCCGGCCCCTCGGTCGGCTGCATCAGGAGACGCTGGCTGTACTTCCTGTGGTGCTCGGCTTGGTGAGCTCAGGGGGTTGTTGGAGCCGAGACTGTGGGTGGGAGCCGGGGTTTGGTTAATCACCAGATGTGATTTATTGATGAATTAACAGGCAGTCAGGTAAACCCAGTCTGATGTTCAGCTGGTTCCTGGTTATGTGGGTCCGGCTGAAACTCGGCTGTTGTGAAGACGATACGTCAGATAAGTGGAGCATGGGAAAATAACTACGAAAGGATTTTTCTGGGTTTCTTTTCGCCCATCGACCAAACAGATTTCAGTTTCAACATTTCATGGAGTAAAAAAGGAAGCTTTCTGATTTTCAGGATAATTATCTGAATGTACGTTGTAATTCTCTAATGATGCAGATTCCCAGAATGTGACGCTCCTGAGAGCTTCAGTCGAAGCAATGCCACGTTTCTGCTCATCAAAACGCTTCGTCACTTCTGAACGTGGTTGGAAGTACCCGACTCTTAAGATGTCACACTAACAGGCCAGTTCAGTTCACCAATGGGATGGTTCGGATGCTAATGGAGCGGCTAGGACTTGTGGGTCACTGGGCCTCCATTCAGCTCAGGGTTTGGGTGGTTGTTCCTAACCATGCCAGGTTTGTTTGGGTCACCTGTCCTGAGGAAGACATCGGGCCCTGGTTGCTTCTCTCGACCTCTTTTCTTAAAGCTCGTCTTCCCTGTCCAAAGTTTGGACTTCCTGTCCTCCATCGACTGTCTCTCTTGTCCCAGATACATTTCTGTGTTTGTGGATCCATCTTGAGTCCGGACCAGTTGGATCAGCTGATCTGATGGCTCCCCTGAATACACTGCCTGGGTGTCGGACTGACACCCAGGCGGCGTGTTCACACCTTCTGCAGCCTCCGGCGGGGCGTTGCCGTCGGTAACAAGGTTCTGCAGCCTCCGGTGGGGCATTGCCGTCGGTAACCCGGCCAGTTGGACGGAGTGGTCTGAATCATCAGACGTTCCGGGTTATGACAGAACCCATAGGCTGGCGATGGGTGCGAACCATCGCACCGTTGAAGTGCAGACGGTTTGGTCCAGAGGAAGGGGGTAATGGGGATTGGGGGCGGCGTGGGGGAGGGGGGGCGGCGGCGTGTTCTCAGAGCGACGGCGAAGCTCCTGATTGTCTGTGCTCTCGCGCTTCACTGACTAACTGGAGCGTCATGTTTGGGTTCAGGACCCCCGTGTTCCCCTGGCCTCCATCGCTCCGCTCCCCGTAGCCAGCAGCCTTTCTGGGTCGGTTCTGCTAATCAGGAGGTCCAGTTGATGCGGAGCGCCATTGGTTCTGAACCTGGACCCTCCTTCAGATCTGCTCTTTAGCCTCTAAATTCGCTAAAATGTTTAAAATCCACCAGATCTTATTGTTATTGCTCAGTAAAGCCATGATGGGATGCTGCGCCCCATGTGAATGTGGGGTGTAAAGTTCAGGGGTGTACTTTCTTTCCAGAGCAGTCGTGCCAACGGTAATCCCACCATCTGGCCATCTGATGGGGCCCGCTTTGTTCCCCATGGGGGCCAAAGGGGCTGTGTCTGGGTGGAGCTGGGGGGCGGCGCATAATTGGAGGTCGTTGTTTCTCCGCCCTCTCCTTAACCTCTGGGGGTCAGAGGTCAGAGCTGAGCTTCTTTCTTCTTCTGGGGTTCTGAAGCTCAGTTCTGTTTCAGTTCTGCTCTTTGGGTCTCTGGAAAAGCCAGAACTCTTATCAGTCTGTGTATTTTTGGGATCGTTCACTACATCAGAACTTATTCAGTAAATCCGTTTCCATCGCTCCTTTAGCATTAACTCTGTCCTGAAAAGCTAAAAATCGCCTCCAGTGAACATAGAAAGTGTTTTGTGAAATTGAGGAAGTTGTTTTGAATTTTGATGTTTCCATAAATATTTTTATAATGCAATACTTTAAAATGTGAATAAAAAATGGCAATGAAAAACATGGCTACTTCTGGAGGTTGTGATGGTTCTTCTTCTGGACTGCATTCATGATGATGAAAATAAAATAAATTTCCTCTCAGCACCGACATGTTTGTCTTATTTCCATCCTGATTGTTGGGATTTGATGTTTCTCCATTCTGCTTATTTTACTGCATTATCTCTTTTCATTATTGATTATTATTGACGCTTATCTGTCAGTAAGCTGGTTTTTACCTGGAGAAATGTCCGACATTAAAAAGGAAATAAAACAGACCAGATCCTGCTGCTGGCAGGGCTCTGTCTGTTTCTGTAACTGTAGATGTTGTATCATTGGAACCTGTCTGACCTCCTGACCTCCTGTCCCCCCAGGCCCGCCTGCCCCCACCTCTCTCTTCCAGCCTCCGCGGCGTCCCGGCCTCGGCACGGTGGGGAAACCCATCCGGCTCCTCGCCAACCACTTCCAGGTTCAGATACCCAAGATTGACGTCTACCACTATGACATCGAGATCAAGCCGGAGAAACGCCCCCGGCGGGTCAACAGGTGGGTGGAGGCTCTGCTCTGCTTGGCCCGGCTCGGCCCGGCTCTGTGGTGATGTTCTGCCCGTCTTGCAGGGAGGTGGTGGACACCATGGTGCGGCATTTTAAGATGCAGATCTTTGGGGACCGGCAGCCGGGCTACGATGGGAAGAGGAACATGTACACGGCTCATCCGCTTCCGATTGGCAGAGACAGGGTGGGTATCTGACCTTTGAACCTTCTTCCTCTTGACGGTGCGGGCATGTTGACAGTTCTGGTCCGCCCCCAGGTGGACCTGGAAGTGACCCTGCCGGGCGAGGGGAAGGACCAGACCTTCAAGGTGTCCCTGCAGTGGGTGTCTGTGGTGAGCCTGCAGATGCTGCTGGAGGCGCTGTCGGGTCACCTGAACGAGGTTCCCGAGGACTCGGTCCAGGCGCTGGACGTCATCACACGGCACCTGCCCTCCATGAGGTAACCGGGCCCGGCAGGCCCACGAGGCACCACGGGGTACCATGCGGTACCGTGACTAATAAAACTGTCAACAGGAACTTCTTAAAGAGACAGAGGCCCAATTTTAAGGAGTTCAATCAAATTTCTTTTAGTCATATTTGATATACAGAATTTTTATAACAAATGTAACATAGTTTGGATTGTCTTATAAAATTATACTGTTTATAAGTGGGTTGGTGAATGTAGTTTTCCTGGAGGTGACAGGGTGAATGTCTCCTCCAGGTACACCCCGGTGGGGCGCTCCTTCTTCTCTCCTCCAGAGGGATACTACCACCCTCTGGGCGGAGGCCGGGAGGTTTGGTTCGGCTTCCATCAGTCCGTCCGGCCGGCCATGTGGAACATGATGCTCAACATTGACGGTAAGAAGCTAATCCTTCCCCAGAATCCGGATCAGAACCGGATCAGTAGGTTTTTCTGCTCAACTATGTGACATCTGTGTTTTTGGTTTCTGTGCGGCTAGAAAATGTTTACTTTTATTTTATTCCTTTCTCCATAAACTATATACAGAGCCATTCAATAAATTACAATATTACTGAAAAGTAAATTTTATTCATGACCTTTATCACAAAGTGAAATGCATTAAATAGATTAATTACTATTTAATTAATAGTTTGAAAGCTTTGAGGGTAATGGAAACATGACATTTAAAATTAGAATATTACATCCGATCAATTAGAAAACATTTTTAAAAACAAGGAATCCCATGTTTAAGACCTGGTTAAAGATTAGAACAGATTTCTAAAAAACTTTTTCATCTTTAATGCTAAATATTTATATTTTGTACCGTTTTGGCTTCATTAGTCCGTTCAGAAAATTACCTATTTTTATTTTTATTTTATATACTTCAGTTAACGATTAGTCAGTTATTACGGTTATTTCTGTAATGAATAATAGTTTGTTTAAAAGTGGAGATTTCTGCTGCTGTTAACCATCATTTGTGATGGTTCTGGTTCTGACCATGGTTCTGGTCCCAGTTCCGGTCCTCTAACGTCTCCTCTCTGCTGCTCAGTGTCGGCTACGGCTTTCTACCGCGCTCAGCCCGTCATCGAGTTCATGTGCGAAGTGCTGGATATCCAGAACATCAACGAACAGACCAAACCGCTGACGGACTCACAGCGGGTCAAGTTCACCAAGGAGATCAGAGGTACACACACACACACACACACACACACGTTTGCATTTCTATCTTTGTGGGGACTTTCCATTGACTTCCATTAATTTCTACAGTCTAACTCTTATCCCAACCAAAACTCAGTACACCTTAGTCCTAAATCTGACCCTTGACCCAAAAACTCTCTGCTCTGGCAGGTCTGAAGGTGGAAGTGACGCACTGTGGCCAGATGAAAAGGAAGTACCGTGTGTGTAACGTGACGCGCCGTCCCGCCAGCCACCAAACGTAAGCTTCGCCTCCTCCTGCTACGTCCTCCTCTTCCTCCCGGCCGCTCACCGCGGCGCCGCTGTACCTGTGCAGGTTCCCGCTGCAGCTGGAGAACGGCCAGGCCATGGAGTGCACGGTGGCCCAGTACTTCAAGCAGAAGTACAGCCTGCAGCTCAAGTATCCTCATTTACCCTGCCTGCAAGTCGGGCAGGAGCAGAAGCACACCTACCTTCCTCTGGAGGTGAGAACCCGCCTGCTTCCTCTCTGACTCCTCTTTACAAATCCAAAGACAATATATGGAAAAACATTTTACTTTTTTCTACTTTTATTTACTATTCAATGATTATTGCATTCACTTAGCATAAATTCTGCCTCATGCCTTCTAATTTTTGTTGGCAATGAGCTTTTTGGTAGAAAATTTTATCAGGTGACTTTATTATTCTGATGTTGACTTTATTCTAAATTAAAATCCCTTCTTCTGATAAGATAATATGTACAATAATATTTTCATATTAATCCCACTGGCGCCCCCTGGCTTTGAAAAACACTTATATAGAATATTCACTGAACTTCAGTCCAGAACCGCACAGCATTCTGGGAGATGTAGGCAGAGGAAAGACTTTAGCTGCTCAATCTCTCATGGCTAGCTAAGCTAGCTGGGTGCTATCAGCTACCTCACTCATTCTTTGGTTGCCTAGCAACAACCTGCTGGGTAAGTTGCGCAGCAACAGTTCCAGGTTTCTCCGCCAGCAGTGTGGCAGTATTTCAGATATTTAAAACAAAATTAATCAATAATTATTCATATTGATGCTGATAATGTTATACTTTTTCTGCTGGGTTTTACTTCCTGTCCTCCTGCAGGTCTGTAACATCGTGGCCGGCCAGCGCTGCATCAAGAAGCTAACCGACAACCAGACGTCCACCATGATCAAAGCTACGGCGCGCTCCGCCCCCGACCGGCAGGAGGAGATCAGCCGCCTGGTGAGGCCGACCGCAAAAGTAACAATGATGTTCTCCAACTGCTGTGGGCGGGGCTTAACGCTCCTCCTCTTCCTCAGGTCAAAAGCAACAGCATGGTCGGGGGCCCGGACCCCTACCTGAAAGAGTTCGGCATCGTTGTGCACAACGACATGACAGAGGTGACGGGGCGTGTCCTCCCAGCGCCCATGCTGCAGTATGGGGGCCGGGTGAGTACAGACACAGGGAGGGACTGTGGCAGGGTGAGTACTGGGCTGGGGAGCACCGGGTGGGGGGGCGCGCCGCTGGGGGGCTCCAGGCTTTCAGGGCCGAGACGAACCTGATCAGATTTAAACTGAACTGAAGAGGCGCCTTGAGTCTGAAACCTGGAGCCTTCCGAGTTCCTGTACGGAGGGAACCTGAGCAGCTCCTCTCACTGCCTGGACCAGGGTCACACCGATACGCCGATCGCCCGATGGGAGATCGGCAACAACAGATACTCACATGAGAAACCGATCCTACTCACCACCGATACCAGTCACCCAAACTGTTACCAACTTTATCACCTTACATAACAATTTTTACGACCAAAAATCAGAATCAGCAGGTCAGGCTTTTTAAAGATCGGCCAGGAAACTGAAATCGGTGCAGCCTTGATCTGATTTCCGCTGTTATTCTTGTTTCATTTACTGTTTAAAATACTGAAAAATTACCAGTTTTTATCTAAAACGTCTTCCTTCAACATAAGGAAGTGAAATAAACACTTTTAGGAACTTTTGTTTCTGTTTATGAAGAATTTTATAAAAGTTTTGACCTCTGTGAGAAAAGATCAGGATCAAGCAGGAGAACCCAGTGTTTTCAGGTCATCAGGAGCATCAGTAGCTACATTTCCATCAAAACGTTATGCAAATTTTTAACACTTAACAAAAAGGTAACAAACGCAAATTTATCGTGTTTCCATCTTGTGGTTTGAGTCAACCAGGCAGCAGAGAGCATTATTTCGTCAGATGTTGACACTATGCATGACTGTGATAAACAGGAAGTAGAGGATGCTTTGAGCCAGAGAGAGTCCTCCCCTCCTGGAGGTTTGGACTTGAGTTTGGTGCCTCTGGCGAGGGACAGATTCAGCAGATGGGAGCGTTTGCTACGTTAAAACTTATTCAGCAAATCCTGAAAATGAGATCCGGATCTCAATGGAGTTTTACCTGGTTAAATAAAGGAAAACAACTGCTTTCCATCTCAGGAAAGCCAAATGCAATACTTCAAAATGTGCATAAAGGTTTATGGAAACATGGTTGTATTTAGGTGAAATACAACCAGAGTTCCTCTGCTAATGACCAAAATCAGGTATCAACCAACAGCAGCGCTAAACTGATGTTTCTGCATTTAAACCTCTTCAGTCTGTTTGACTGAAGAAAGAAGCTGAAAGTAGAACTACTCCCGGGCTACAACAGACAGTCACAGTCCAACAGCAGCAGATAGAAACTGGTTCTGCTGATGAAAATCAATGCACCTTAATGCATTTATTGCCATTTTAAGCTACTGATGTCTCCCCCTGGTGGACAAAATACAGGTTCATTCATAACAGAATAAAAACGTGATGAGCTGCTGAGATTCCCTCTATGAACTTCAAACCAGCTGCATGTAGACCAATCGCTGATCAGAATGTTTTCCCATGCACATATCAACAACCAATCACAAATGAGAGTATTGTAGCTGGTTTGGGTTCATTGATTGTGTGAAAGGAGAGTGGATAGATGTGCTTCTAACAGGAAGATAATCAGACTCCCAGCAGGATGATGAAAACCCCACCAGACTGCCGTTTTCTAGATAAATAAAACTAGAAGTTTTCTGTGATCCTCACAGAGAAAAAGATCTAATTAATAATAATCTGCTGGGTTTCCCCTGGTTCCGGTCCTGCTGGGTTTTCCCTGGTTCCGGTCCTGCTGGGTTTCCTTTGGTTCCGGTCCTGCTGGGTTTCCCCTGGTTCCGGTCCTGCTGGGTTTCCCTGGTTCCGGTCCTGCTGGGTTTCCTTTGGTTCCGGTCCTGCTGGTATAGAGTCCGGTCATCTTCCAGTGATCTGCTTTAGACTGGAAGCTTTTCCCATCGCGAGTCCTGAATAGATTTAATGTCATGTGACCGACTCCAGAGGTCAGCTGATTGGAGGACCTTACGACTGGTTGGGACTCTGAAGGGAGAAGCTTCAGTCTGTTTCCTGTTGAACATCGTCCCCCAAGATGATGGTGATGATGATTCTCTGTAAAATTTCTGATGCTGTAAACGATGCAGGAGCTGCTCAGCTTGGTTCTGATCCTGGAGGATGAATAAAGCTCTGAATAAACTAAACATTTTGATTTGAAGTTTTGTCCATATTTTCATGATGTCAGACTTTCTGATAAGGAAGCTGGAAAATCTGAGCTGCTCTCCTCCAAGCCATCTGGCTGATGCTGAAAGCGTCTCCTGCTGAAGTCTGTGTTCAGTTCTGTGGGTTTGTTTGTAGTTGCAGTGTTTGTATCAGCCCATCCAAACGGGGGGTTGACTAAGAGTGTAGGGACTCTCTCCGCAGAATAAGACCGTGGCCACGCCCAACCAGGGGGTGTGGGATATGAGAGGGAAGCAGTTCTACGCCGGCATAGAGATCAAGGTGTGGGCCGTGGCCTGCTTTGCCCCCCAGAAACAATGTCGGGAGGATCTGCTCAAGTGAGTTGCTGCCTCAATGTCCTGTCGGATTTTGATGCTTGCTGTCGGATTCATTCTAACTCATGAATATGCTGTGATCTTCATATCTATTATATATCTCTGGATGGATGTTTACAGTGTTTGAACCTTCACCCCAGTCTCAGGACTTCTGCAGGCTCTAACTTTAGTTAGATACAAAGTAGATGTTGTCTACTTTGTGTTTGTCTTTTTACAACAAATCCATCAGAATTGGTTCCTGATTCTGTAAAAGTTTTAGGTCAATGAGTCTTTTCCAGAACAAACCTGTAACTTTTTTCAGGAGCTTCACCGACCAGCTGAGAAAGATCTCCAAAGATGCCGGGATGCCGATCCAGGGCCAGCCGTGCTTCTGTAAATACGCCCAGGGAGCCGACAGCGTAGAGCCCATGTTCAAACACCTCAAGATGTCCTACGTAGGTCTGCAGCTGATCGTTGTCATCCTGCCTGGAAAAACACCCGTCTACGGTAGGAGCTCCGTTCTTTTCTCCTGAAGACGTGTGGTAACGCGGTGGGGTTTTAACAGGGATGTGGTTTGCAGCGGAGGTGAAGCGGGTGGGAGACACGCTGCTGGGCATGGCCACGCAGTGCGTCCAGGTGAAGAACGTGGTGAAGACGTCGCCCCAGACTCTGTCCAACCTCTGCCTGAAGATCAACGCCAAACTGGGAGGCATCAACAACGTCCTGGTTCCTCATCAAAGGTCAGTGAAACATTCTCAGGCTATGGTGCAGTTTTGGTGCCAAAATTAGGCACGCAGTGGTAGCTACTTTGTAGCTGGAGGCTATATTAAATGGCAAATGTAAAGGAGAGTTTGAGGTAGCGTTAGCGTTGGAGAGGGTGGTTACTGGCATGCCAAGGGAGTTTCCCCCACTGGATTGCCTACTTCCTCTGCAGGCCATTAGCATGGATAAACTGGCATTATCTTTTCATGGGCTAACAACTAGTATCCTACTCTGATCACCCACGATTCCTACTTTCTTCTTTAAAGGAAATTTTATCAAGAAAACTGGTTGACATACAATACCTGAGCGCCTTAAATTACATGCATTGATGTCTTCTTCTTCACTGTAATCTTCAGCTCTGAATTATACAGGATGTTTATGCTTGGTGTCACATTAGATCAAACTGTCAAAAGAATTCATGTCAGTGCATCTAATGCATGGCTCTTACAGATATTGTCAACCAGTTGTTTTTATAAAGTTTCCTTTAAAGAAGAAGGTACAAGTTGTGGGTGATAAGTCTGGACATGTTAGTCATTAATGATATTAGCTTTTCTTGCTAATAACCAACAGAGGAAGTAAGTAATCCAGTGGGTCACCATTCTATGCGTGCTAGTTGTTAGCCTCTCCCATGCTAACGTTAGCTAGAACGCTCCTTCTCATTTGCCAGATCTGGCAAATGATCTGTTGCCTCTAATGGTTGCTCAGTTAGCATTGCCAGCCTGTCATCAGTCAGATTAATAGATGGCTTTGGAATGGATGTAGCTTGTGCTACAAGGAAGTAGCCACTGCCAAGGGTGCAATAGTCTTAATTTTGGGGCTAATACAGCGCCATATCAGAGAATCTGGAGGGATGATGATGACTCCAGCTCATCTGTCCTTCATGCTGCTGCTCGTCCAGGCCCTCTGTGTTCCAGCAGCCCGTCATCTTCCTCGGCGCCGACGTCACTCATCCTCCAGCGGGCGATGGGAAGAAGCCGTCCATCGCAGCGGTGGTTGGAAGCATGGATGGTCACCCCAGCAGATACTGTGCAACGGTTCGAGTTCAGACGTCCCGACAGGACATGTCCCAGGTAGTTCAAACCCCGACCAGTACCAGAATCCCTGTCTGGGTCGTTGCTAAGAGCCAAGCTTCCTCTGCAGGAGCAACTCTTCAGTCAGGAAGTGATCCAAGATCTGACCAACATGGTGCGGGAGCTTCTCATCCAGTTCTACAAGTCGACCCGCTTCAAGCCCACACGGATCATTTACTACCGCGGTGGCGTTTCCGAGGGACAGATGAAGCAGGTGGGGGCGGAGTCTGTTCCCAAGAGCCCGGCGAATCGTGTGGCAGGAAGTGATTCAGTTGGTTTGTGTTCCAGGTGGCGTGGCCGGAGCTGATCGCCATCAGGAAGGCGTGCATCAGTCTGGAGGAAGACTACAGGCCCGGAATCACCTACATCGTGGTCCAGAAGCGCCACCACACCCGCCTGTTCTGCTCCGACAAAGCCGAGCGGGTCGGTGGGACTCTGTCTTCTGTTCCCGTCTGTCCTCTGGTCTGTCTGAGTCTCAATGCGGTGTGATTGGTCCACAGGTTGGGAAGAGTGGGAATGTTCCGGCTGGGACCACGGTGGACAGCACCATCACACACCCGTCTGAGTTCGACTTCTACCTGTGCAGCCACGCTGGAATTCAGGTGGGACCTCAGACTTCCTCACATGGATGACGAGATGAGCTGCAGGTGTTTGACCTCCCTTCTCCCCCCAGGGAACCAGCCGTCCCTCCCACTACCACGTCCTGTGGGACGACAACTGCTTCACAGCCGACGAACTGCAGCTCCTCACCTATCAGCTGTGCCACACCTACGTACGCTGCACACGCTCCGTCTCCATCCCGGCCCCGGCCTACTACGCCCGGCTGGTGGCCTTCCGCGCTCGCTACCACCTGGTGGACAAAGACCACGACAGGTGAGGCGGGCCTGGTACCTGAGGTTCTGCTGAGAATCATCCTCAGAGGATCACTTTCAAAATAAAAGTTGAATATTAGGGATGCGACTAACCGCAAGAGCAGTGGCGTGCACTGCTAACTAAGACGTTAGCTGCACTAACCCTAAAATCTAATCATAAACATTATATCTGCAGATGCTAAAGCATTACAACAACATAGTATTTAATAGAAGCTAATGCTAAAGCCCTATGCTAACAGAGTATTTAGTGGAGGGAGCCAATGATAAATCATACACCAAGAAACTATGTAGTTAGAACTAATCCTAAAGCGTTGTATCAACATAATATTTAGCGGAAGCTAATGCTATGCTAACATGGCATATAGCAGAGGAAGCTAATGCTAAATCACATACCAGCGTGAAAGCTAATGCTAATATGCTCCACCAACAACAATTTGTGGAAGTTTATGCTAAAATAAATTAGTGATTTTGAATTCCATCCATTCTCTAACTCCTTGTCCCCAGTGGGGTCAGGAGGTGCTGCTGCCTCTCCAGCTATGTTCCAGGTTAGAGGCGGGGTCACCTGGACAGGTCACCAGTCTGTGGCACGGCAACACAGAGACACACAACCACACACACACCTAGGGAGAATTTAGAGAGACCGATTAACCTGACAGTCATGTTTTTGGACTGTGGGAGGAAACCGGAGTACCTGGAGAGAACCCAGCATGCACAGGGAGAACATGCAACGACCCCGGGCCGGGACGCTGCACAGTGGCTCAGTTGGTAGCACTGTTGCCTTGCAGCAAGAAGGTTCTGGGTTCGATTTTGAATTTATCTGGAAGAAAAACGCGAAATGACAAATCCATAAAAGTTTGTTTGAAACGGGACTGTGGAAAAGTTTAAGGGGTGTTAATAGTTTTGCTGATCTTTCAGAAGGAGCGGCTGTTGTTTCCTGTGGTGATGACCTCACTTCCTGTGTATTTTCTGCTGACCTGAGCTCTTCTTGTCGTTGCAGCGCTGAGGGCAGCCACGTGTCGGGTCAGAGTAACGGCCGGGACCCGCAGGCGCTGGCCAAGGCCGTCCAGATCCACTATGACACCCAGCACACCATGTACTTCGCCTGAGCTGTGGATCTTCTCCTCTTCCTCGTCTCTCTTCTTCATCACTCTGTTTTTATTTTCTGACTCTGCACCAAAGCGGCTCGGCTGTCGGTCAAACGCAGCTTCGCGGGGCGTTTTCCTGCCCGGGCCGCCGTTTCTCAACCAGCAACCTAGCACTGCGGGCCCCCGGGGGCCCCGATGCACAACCGAAAAAACAAAAACAAACCCCACACACACAAACGACCAGTCGAGCCATTGTTTTGAGTTTGTTTTTGTTTTTTCTTCTATGAATGTCTGCACTCGTGGCGTGTTTGTAAGAAACTCTGAGCCGCGGAGCGCCGCCTGGGCGTGTCCTCGGCTCTCCCAGCTAAGCAGGACTCTGATCTACTTTACCTCAAAGCCCCTCAGGGCCAAATCTGTCACAAGGTCTGGGGTTCGTCGGGTGGTGGGAGGGAGGCGCAGGGGCTCGACCTTTTAAGAATGAAATATTATATATATTATATTTTTCCTTTTTATTAGTGTGTGTTGAAACTTTTTCTCCTTTTCAGTCTTTTACAAGCGAGGTGACCTGTGTGTCCATGCTTCCCCTCATCTGTGTGTGTGTGTGTGTGTGTGTGGATGCTGTATGAGTGTGTGTTTGATGGCAGGCCACTGAACTGTAAAGGGAAACTAGGAGAGAACTGCTGTAAATGCCTCAGATGACTCGTTTTTATATTCACACATACAGGACATATAAGCATATATTTACACCTGCAGAGCAGCGCCTCCTGGAGGCAGTGGAGGGGATCTGTGGGGGTGTAGCAGGGGGGTGGGAGCTGAAGGTGGCGCTGCTGGCCGGGTTTGTTGGCGGCCTCCTCATTGCACTGACCCGAGGCCGCTCTGTCAGTCTCTTTATGCATTTCTACATCCAACGAAGCAGATTTGTAAAGTTTAATATAAAGCGTTTGGTGGTTGTTGTTTAGAGCTCGTAGTTTACCCTCGATGTCGTCGTTGTTGTTGTTTCTTGTTGTCGATGTTACTGTTGTGATGAACTTAAACGGCGGGCGGCGGGTTTAATCTTTATTTGTAGCATTCTGGTTCAGGCTGAGGAGGAGGAGGGTGGATTCATGCTTCCTCTCATGTGATTGGTTCAGTGTAGCAGCTTCCGATCAGATCGATGGAGACAATCAGGAGGGATCTGAAACGACTTCACCGGAGCAAACTCACCGCCTAGTGTGGCCGGTGTTGGCTTCGTGTTTTTATTTTTAAACACTGGACTAAACTAGCACTGCGTTGATGACAGTGGAGCCCCCTGGTGGTGTGAGGCAGGAGTGGCCGGCGTGCACGCCTCATTCAGGTGGGGGCGCTCAGCGGAAACCCTTTTGTAATAAACCGCCCGTAAAGCTGCAGGTTTACTATGAATGAGTTTGAGCACCTTCCTGTTGGCGGCGTGCACACTGGCGCGGCGCTGCGGCGGGGGGCGGGGCTTATGATCACTCCCAGAGCAATATGAACCTCGATCAAACGAAGCGAAAATGGATCTCCTCTTCTGTAACCGATTATTATTTTCTGAAGCTTGGTTTGTTTTCTTTGCTCGTGTCAATCAGTGGGGACGTGCATTCAGTGGCGTCAGCAGGCCATTGCCGTTCATTGCCGGCAACGTTGACGCCTGTTCGTTGCCGGCAACCTGCGTTTGGTGGCGTTGACGTCGTCGTAGTTTAGACCGTTTCCTTTAACTCGTAGATTTGCTCGCCTGCATGCTGGAGTTTCGTCCTTTTAAAAACTATTAAAACCTTTTTCAATCATATTTATTGTAAGAAAAGATCTAGAGTTTGGGGTAAATGTTTTTAGCCTAGCAATATTGTCCCGTCTCGCTGTTCCTGAGGCTCCTCTGTGGATCACGGGGCGGCGGAGGGCGCCGGCTCTTTGCGTCGTGTTCAGATCCAAACGAGGTACTTTGATCAAACGTGGACCCGTTAAAGAGCCGGCCCGCTCCTCCGGGCCGGGTCGGCCGGGGAACAGGGACCTCCTGTTGCCATGGCGACTCTGAGTCCCTCCTCTTTGCGGTCCAGAGGCGCCGGCACAGCGCCAGGTCCGGTTTTTAACCTTTTTAAAGAGGCTCCCTGGTTCTGTGGCCCGTTTTAACAGGAGAGCATGAATTATTTTCAATTCCTCTCACTTTGATATCTGTTTATATCTCGATGGATTTGTAATTTTCTGTATTGTGCATTTCATTTTGTTTTTACCTCCTTGGTTCCTGTTGGGGTTGTTAAACTTCTGAGTGAAGGGTTCTGTTGGACTGTTCTGTTTGGACCGTAGAGCAGAAGGCCATTCACTTGTTATAATTATTATTAATATTATGTGACATGTAAATTTTTTTTTTAGCCTGCAGGGAAATCTTGTGTTCATGTGCAAAGTAATAAATTGGTATTTTAAGCTCATAAAGTTGCTGTGTTCTTATTTCACCTAACGATGTAATTCCAGCCACCAGGTGGCGCTGCTTCTCTCCTCCTTATTTTACTGTTTCAAAGTTTTGGATGATAAACATGTTTCTAGATTTATTATTTTTCTAATTAATAAAAAGTTATATGTTTATTAAATTTTAATTATAATAAAATATCCAAAAGGAAGGTAATTTTCCTCTTCAGCTCTCCAGCTCCCCCTGGCGGATCTTCAGGTGTTTCCGGGTCAGTTCCGGTTCCGGTTCGGCTCACCCAAGATTAGCAGGAAATAAAACCCGACCTAAAGTCCAGACCGGTTTTAATCCAGATCAGTCCCACAGGTTTGATTTATTCTGTTAATAATTTGCCCAGAACTGCTGATGATAAAATGACTCAAGCCCGGTGTCACGTGGTTTACTTTGTGTATGGAAGGCGATTCCTGCCATAAAGGCCCGACAGGAAACCACAATTGTAAGTTTTAAAGTCATAATTACAAAAATAAATGAACTTTCTGTCAGAATTTTGAGAATAAAGGGAAATTATGATAATCAGTTTCTCTAAAGAGTCTTGTATCTAATGATCTTGACTTTGAATTTCTTCATTTGTGTCAAAATTATAACTTTGAAAGTTAAAATTCTGACTTTCTGTTGGGCTTTTATTTTGTCTTTCATGGCATAAATGGATTTCCATATGTTCTCTGTTCATTGATTTCCTATAATAAGTTTGTTTCTTTGTTCTTTAGAAATCATGGAGTTTTTCCACTGCAGCTGCTGACGTCTTATGACCACAGAGCGGCGCTGTCGAGCCGCGGAGCTCTTCCTGCTGACTCCTCCTCCTCCTCCTTTAAGGGAGCCGCCGTCACGCGTCTCCGCGTCCCTCCACGGCCGCGCGTGGCCCTCCAGTTGCGCAGGTCACGTCCAGATGTTGCGTGTCGCTCTGAACCAATCAGCTGCGGCCGGGGGGGCGGGTCAGAGCTGGGGCTGAGGATGAGGATGGAGCACGGCCCACGCGCGAGGGGACTCTCATCCTAGAGGAGGAAGAGGAGGCGCGCGCTCCTGTGCACGCGGATCAGACTGTCTGCGCTGATCGGTTCGGTTCCGGTTCGGATTCGCTGCTTCCTACCCGCAGCAACAACACAGCGCGCGCGCCCAGCAGCGCACCTTTGTCAGCAGGTGATGGAGGCTGAACGGAGACGGTGAGGAGAGGTGGACCAGGCCGGGCCGGGCCGGACCGGACCGGAGCGAAACGGGCCGGAAGGACCTGGAGAGCTGGGCCCGGTTAGCCAGGCAGTTTTAATTCCGCTGGTTCTGGACCGCAGAACCTCCTCAGAACCCCCGGTTCGGAAAGGAAAGCAGGCTCATCTCAGGACCGTCCGGACCGGAACCAGGCACGGGTAAGACATGATCTGTCGGGCTAAATACTGCGGTTCTGTTGAGGTCCGGTCCAATGTGGTGTCAGATCTGACAGGTTCTGGTTTGTTGAGGTCCGGTCCATCTCACCTGAGGTTCTGAGGTTCTGACCCAGCGCGCGGTGAGCCGCAGTGCATGCTGGTCCTCAGCAGGTTCCTGCTCTGACGGATCCAGACCGACGAAACAGAACTTATCAGGTCTTTAAAGGGAAGCAGGTTCTGGTTCTGGAGGTTCTGCTCACCGCGGACTGAGGTCGCCATCAGGTCCAGAAACCGGTGCCAAGGTCCAGGTGGTTCTGGATCTTCTGAACCCAAATGAATCGGCCCAGAAACACTTGGTTCTGTTCCTTCAGAACCGGGTCTAAGATGAAATGAACGGACCGGGTCCAGAAAGGTTCTGGCTGGTGGTGCCTTTAATGACCAGGAGGAAAAACTGATTTTTCGAGTTAGAGCTGCGGATCAGAACCGGTTCTGATGAACTGGATCTCTTCCTGATGTTCCAGGTCCTCAGGAGGTTCTGGTTCTGGACGTTTAATCCGGTTCTGAAGCTCTGGTTCCAGATGAAAATAAAAACATTTAATAAGAACCTCTGAGGTGTTTGGACCGGAACGGACCTGTTCAGAACCAGTCCAGTTGGATGTATTCTAAAACCACTCCAGAAAAATGTTGGATCCATGTTGGACCCGACTCTGGTTCTCCAGCTTCACACAGCCCCCAGCATGATGCTGCCACCACCGGACTGGATCGGACCGGACCCGACCCGACTCCATCTGGACAGTTTTCACGCCCCTGAACTAAAATAATGGAGCTTGGCCCGTTTACAGCGGGATGGAAAACATTCAGAACCAGTCCAAACAGAACCGGCCCAAACTGTCGGGCTGTAATGACAGAGTCCCCGTTTAATTTTAGCTCCTCTGAGCCGCTCACCTCACCACAAGCTCTGTGTTTTCATCTGAACTGAACTAATCTGCTGCAGCCAGAGAAAACCCACACACACACACACACACCCACACACACACACCCACACACACACGCACACACACACACCCCCACACACACACCCACATACACACACCCCCACACTGGCCTCCATCAGCGTTTTGCTGTTAGAATCCTTAGTTTGATACAAGCATAGAAATTCCCATCAGTCACTTGAATTTCAGGAAGAAGGTCATTTTTCAAGATGGCTGCTGTTTTTGAGCTTTTTAAACCAATTATTGACATGAAATGTTTCCCATTTTCATGACTTGGATGAACTTTATGTCAGTTGTTTTCAGCTTTGGTCCTGATCACACAACTTTAAAAAACAGCAGAATGAGAAATGGAGAACTGGGGCAGTCCATGGTTTTGGAGGCGGCATAATTTCAAAATAATAGCGTGAGGTCAACAGGCAACGGCAGCCAACTTAGTGGCACCACCAGTTCAACACGTCAACTACAAAACTAGATAAACCGTCTCTACTGTCTAAACTTTAGATTAAATAAATGAATGATGCTTAGCCTGGAGGGACCGATCCTTGTGGTACTCCATGTTTAAAATCAGAGTTTCTGTTTTGGGTCACCTTTAGGAACGATGTGGTTCTGACCCGGTTCTTCTCGGGTTTCCAGGTTGCTTGTCTGAGACCAGAACCTGTAATTTCTTGAGTTTTTCACTTGGACTGACTCTGTAATCTGATTACTGAAACCTGGTCAAACGATTCTCTGGACCTTCGGCTGCAGCAGGAGCTGAATTATTGACGAGGAATCAGATTCCTGAAGGAACCGAGCTGGAAACGGACTCTAACCCGACTTCAACCAGAACCAGCGTCTGAAAGAAGCCGATCCAGAAGCCTTTGGAGCAGCAGCACAACGTGCCGCTCGGTTCTTTCTGTGACTCATGAATGTGAGGACGGGATGGAGACACCAGCTGGTTTCCTTCAGCGGGAATTCTGATAAATTCATGAATCAACATGAAGCTGAAATAGAAAATCTGTGAGTGGAAAAACGGCACCATCCTGAGCTCCAGGGTGTTAGCACAACGCCGCGATGGAAAGACATCAGCAATGACCTTAGAGAAGAAGGTGAAGGAAGGTGGAGGAAACCAAGATGGAGGAAACCAAGATGGAGGAAAC
>CAEFZY010021188.1:0-48204 GCA_903066815.1 Brachyrhaphis roseni | reverse complement strand
TCTAAAGAAAGATACTGCTTCACAGAAACTGTCTAGAGTCATTTTTTGTTTTATTTTTTGATAAATAAAATAACATATATCTTACCTGTAACTGGTTGAACTGAAAATGAATTCTTCAGATTTGGGGACAAAGGGATAAATCCATGTTCAAGACTGATTTTCATTTCTACAAACTCACTGGAAGTTATTTACATTAGTTTTTTTGTGTTTATTTGTTTTTTTACAAATTAGCACATTTTTAAAAGGCAATACTTCCCAAAAAATTAAGCTGGTACTCACACGATACAATATCAAACTACAGTCCAAGCAAACATGGTAGCATTGCTGAGATTGATTAAACACTTAGTAAGAAACAATAACACTCTTATTGAAAATCTACATTTTGTGCCGGCTTAATTAGGGGCCACATCTTATCTGAGTCAGTCTTAAAAGGATTAAAATCGGTTCCTTGTATACCATCTCCAGATCACATGGAAAAGAAGTTTTACAGCCAAGTAAAAACACCTAAACTTTTTTCTTCAAGTCTATTTATTATTTAATTTCTAAGTTTATTGGCCAGAAACGAACCGGATACCAAATTGCATTTGTAGGTTTGGAGTTTGAAATATACGATCACTTCTGGAGAGACTCTGGGGAGGTTTTCACTGAACAGTACACATCATCCGAAACTGTGGCAGTGAAAGTCACATTACAGTGGACCTTATAAATTGCTTCACAGTTTGATTTGTGTACAAACACCCTGGAAATTGAGCTTCACTCCCTCTAAGACAGTTTTCACCCAACGTCTTTATAGCCAGAGTGTACACAGTGAGTGCACAGCTAAATTTCAGATGTAATAGTGCAAAACTAATATGTCACGCCTGTGCTGTAATAATTTGAATGGGAGTCTGGGGGATTAGCGTTAAATCGTGACACGCTGTTAGATAATATTTCCAGAGTGCTCACAGGTCATAATGTGAAATCTGACAATTAAATGTGTTTTATTCCTATTAGGTATATTCAGGGGGAAAGATATTATATATTTGACTGAGCATATTATTAGTTTGTTTGCAATAGTGCGAGTTTCTGCGTAGCTAACATTTCCGGGCGGGTTTTGCAGCATTTCGTACAAATGACCTCCAAAGGATTTTTGCAATGTAGGTTCCAAGTGATCCCATGAATTTTCATGTTCTTTATGAATACAAAACATTTTTTCCCCTTCATTAGCAATGCATAAATGCTGCTCCAGGTGGAGCAAGTTAATGACATGTAAAAAGCAAAAACTCAATTTTCCAGAGCGGAGAAAAAGGGTGGCGGTGCCTTGAAGGTGTTCGGCAGTAATAAACTCATCAAGCAAAACTTAAATCAAAAAAAGACCTGATGGCTTCAGTACTCTGTTTGCCTCATTACTTTCACAGCTCACTCAATCTGAAGACATATTCACAATCGTCCTGCAACGATAAAGTTTCATTTTCAAACTAAGGAACCTCAGACACTGAAGTGCAAATCTGCTATATTGTTGTTCTGCACAGCCGGGCTTCTGGTCAACATGATGTGCATAAACAGAAGAAAAAGTTGCTTTTCTGTTTTATTATGACTATTTCCCCACTGTTTTATGCAGTTATTGGTCTTAATTACCTTATTAACCAAACATGAACACCCTGAACTCTCTTCATGAATTACACTTTAGAGTCAGAAACATTTACTGTTGGTTAAAGATCTTTTCGAGAATACTATTGTCATAACACTGGAAATTTGATGTAAAACATAGCCATCAAAATCCAATAAACCTGGGAGGCTCTGGATTTAGTGATAGATCTCATCTCTGTTTCACCTGAAACTTTTCACTAATTAACTTCCTTGCACAGCTTTGATATGAAGATATGAGTTTCCTGGTGTCAGTTAGGGATGCCAGTGAGCCAAAGCAGAAGGCAAGTCAGTCAGACTCTTACAGGTCCTCCTTTTACCAGTTGCTTTAACAAAAAAACCCTCTTAATGGAGCAGCTGAATACAGCCTGTGCAGCTGTAGGCATTTACTTGATTTCTGGGAGGTCTGCCACCCCCTCAGCTTCCAACTACACTAATGACATGAACTGTGTGTCATAGGTATTTGACGCCGCAGGATGCGACACACAGAGGAGGAAAACTCCAAGCTTAATTTAGCTGCTAGTGTGTTACTAAAGAGGGTGCTTATAAAATCCAATAGTCTTTAAGAGCCTGAGGCAGGATGATTGACAGGCAAATGAAAATATATAACTGTGTATTATTCTACAGTAATTTTTCAGACACCTAAATCAGCCTTTCTCATATTGTTGTGTTTAGGAAACCACAATTAACTGAAAAGAAGAATGCCATCCTCAATGGTGGTAATGTACTGAAACCAATTGCAATTTCTATACATAAAGAAGACATCTCAGTGCTTTAAATCAGCCCATCTACCTGCAAGGCAGAAGAGAAAATAGATGCCGCAAATTGCATCCCAGCTGTTATTGGTAATTATGCATTTTTGAAATCCAAAGAGCTGAAAATCGAGCCAGAACTTTAGGGTGAGAGGGTGTTTGTAATTGATATAATGGAAGCGGAGGAAAAGCTTTGAAACGAGAGCTTTCGGCGAAGAGAAAAGCCTTTGTAGGACGACAGCAGCACAAGCTCTCTGTCACATCAGAGCAGAAAAACACAAAGCACAGCTGATCTGAGTTACAGCGTCATTTGTAGGGATTTAAGAGGCTGAATTTCCTCGACAATATTGGCTGCCGCCACATCAAAGCGTGCCCTGTGACTGGCAGTAAACAGACTCTCGCTTGTTCAGCATCAATGGTGGCTGAATAGTGGATATTTCTAAATGTCCTCTTGAAGAATGGGCACAAATTGCACACAGAGTTGTTTCCACAGGCATAAAATATGAAAAGATGCAATGTTGAGCTTCAACGCAGAAGTGAAACTTATCTAGTTAAATATTTGGAGACATAACAGCAGATGTAGCACTCGGGGCAAATTGGCAACACAAACTGTTTGCATTAGAGTGTCCAGTTTTGCAAATGAGAACCCAAACTGGCTGTAGTCACACATACACAACCCCATTAGAGTATTTTCATAATTGAAACAAATAGAGAAAACATCATGAAAATAGATGGAGAAATTGGTGGAGAAATGAAGTAATATCGAAAAAGCTTATTTTGAAAGTTCTTCCTTTGACTTTTTCTGTAAATTTACTTCAATTGTAAATTAAGTAAATTACTACAATTGTTCAGTATTTTCCAAAATAAGCCACCACTACCATAAATATCTCTTTGATATTTCTTAGTTTGTCGCATTACAACCACAAACGTCACTGTTTCTTATTAGGATTTCATAAGATAGATCCGGTCAAAGTAGCCCGTTACTGTAAAAGGGATACAGAATAAAACTAAAAATTTGAAAACTTTGACTTGCTTTTTTACACTCAACCTTTCGGAAGTGATACTTTGCAGAACCACCTTTCTTGGCAATAACAGCTCTAAGTACGGCTGTGCATATCTAAAGATTGAGCTTTTTCCCATTCTTGTTAGCAAAATAAGAATTGGAGAGTGCAATGTAATTGCAGTTAGAAGGCCAAACTAATAACAATGTAAAGACATATCATGTAATTTATTTGATGGTCAGACACGAAAATAAATCCCACTATTATCATTTCACAAAACATCAATAATTTGCAAAGTTGCATTGCATAATGAGTTCTCATCAAGACTTCATTTCACCTCTCCTGCTTTCCTTCTGTTTGAGCATCAGTTCTGCTGGACTCCACTCTTACTGTCTTTTCTTGTCTGTTACACTTTTCTTTCACACAAAATACCACACTATTAGCATATTACCAAACTAATTAATTCATTATCTCTAGAAGTGGTCTTTAATGAAGTTATAAGATCCACAATAGCTGTTTTTTACAGTCTGCCATTCACTTAGGGCTACAACCAGCAGTGGAGATGTCAGCTTTAGCCGTGGTTGCGCAGGACTGAGCTGTAATTACTGTTTTCTAGTAACACATGTGAACTGCACTGTAAGTGCTTGACAAAAAGTAACTAAATGAAGCTTCATCTGTTCCTCATTACATGAGAGCACTTCATTTTCAGCTCTGCTACTCATCCATTAAAGCACAGCATGAGTATAACCAGCTAATATAATGAAAAACATAATTACTGAGTTTTTACGCTTTCACCATGTAATGTTTCTAAAAACCCTTCAGATGAGGCAGCATCTTCCACCAAAGATGAGGAGGTAACACGAATAAACATCTGTCAAATAAAGGACAGAGAAGTGAGGAGCTAAACATATTAATGTTTAATGATTTTCTAAAAACTGAAATCACAAGTATTGTTGTCCTCTGAAGGGTTCTGAATATTAAGGATATTTCAGAATTCATTTTCAGCTACATATTAGATACACAAACTGGTTGACCTGGAGAAACTGGGCTGAGGTTCAGCAACAGGGAAGCTGAGGTGCAGCTTTTTGAAATTGGTTAAAGACATTACTGCTGAAGTTCTACATGAGATGAGACGGTAAAACAACATTTTATATGTTTTATTGAAAATTGATCAGATATTTCTAAGGTTTTTAATCTTTTCAACAACTTCAAATTAAAAGTGTGTGTCCTTTTTCAGACCCTTTGAATTCTATGGCACTACCTTCCACTGCAACAGCAGCTGCAGGACTTTTGGGGTGTGTCTCTTGCAGCTTTTGACAGGATGAGGTGAGAGAAAAATTTGTCAATACTTTGAAGCAAAACAACAACAACAACAACAACAAAAAAAAACGTTTGTCCAACAGGACAAAGAAAAATCCCAATCAAAGGTTTTCTTTCATAATCACCCAATATTGAGCTCCATCCATTTCCACATCAACTACAACCCCTGTACCTGCCTAGGGAAACCAATCCACACAGCATATTGCTGCCACCACCCTGCCTCAAGATGAGGATGATGAGTTCAGATAAACTAATGTTTTGCATTTAGGCTGACGTGTTCCAAACAGCCAATTCAACTAACTAATTATCCTTCAGGAGTTTTCAGAACCTCATTCTCTCATCAGTGTCTTGGCTAGTATGATGAACCAGCAATCTGTTCTTTCGTCCAATGACTAAACAATAACATTATCTCTGTACTGGCTGCCGTTTTCGTTTGTTTCCATGACGTTGTTTGTTCCCTGATGTTTTCTAGCAAATCTCTGAGGCATTCACAGATGAGCAGGATTTAGACTGAGATTAAAATGCACAGAGGTGGGCTCTGTTTACTAATTATGAGAGCACTAAAGGCAATTAGTGGATTTTATTTAGTTGTGTCAAATTAAACAGAACTGAATTCATATGCAACCCAACAGATTACAATTTCTAAAAAAAAAAAAGAGCTATAAATCCTTTCTCATGCAGTTGCACAATTACCTGCTACTTTATGTTGATCTGTTTAAAAAAAATTCAAATAAAATACATTGAACTTTGTAGTTGTGTAATGACAAAATGTGAAAAGGCCTTAATTATTCATGGCAATTTAGCTTGAAAGTTCCCTCAGTCCTTCAAAGACCCTTTTTAAACCTTGTGCCTATTAGATTTTGTCAATGACTAATGATTTCTGTTCAAAGTAAAAGAAATCTCACTTTCTCAGGAAAACAAGAATTATTAAAATTCAGTTCCAAGGAGACAAAGCCCCTTAATCATCAGCAAACTCTTATATTAGGCTGATATTTTTGTAATATTAACATTTTAGTCTGAGGGCCTTCCACAAACCTTTGTTCACAAAATCTCTTTTGTCAGCATTTCTTTTTTTTTGCAACTGTTTTACTTTTTTTTATGGGAAAAAAAACCACACAATTGTCTCACACTTCACTTGAAGACCATTTTTAAACATTTTTTTGATGCTACAAAATGAGTCAAAATCAGAAATTTCACAAGATTTCAATATTTGTCAGTCATTTGAATAAGTTTCCCAAGCTAAAAAGTTCTGAGAAAACAATCCCTTGACTGTATGAACCTTGGACCACGGTTCGTCCTGACAAATAGGCCCCTTCAACTTTGCCAACCCGCCTCCTCCGCTTCTGCCTTGGTGGAGAAAATTGTCTACATTATGACAGCATGTGCATATTTTGCTGTCGAAGACGCTAGTTGCACAACGGGGAGATGACAGTTTTGGCATCACTCCTCCAGCTTGTCCATCAGTCACATCTTCAGCCTTCCTCCCACTGCAGCCTCCACCCCCGGCCCGCATGCGTTGCTTGATTTAAACTCCATGTTTGACAACACCTCCCACCCCTTCACGCTTAAGTTGTTTACTTTAAAAGACTGAAAATAAAAAAAGAATGGCGAAAACTGAAAAATGACTGAAGGGAAACTCTTATTTTGTTTTTTAGGGAGTTTTATGATATTTTCATATTTTCTAATCATTCTTTTAATGCTAGATAAACTCATGTTGTTCCGCAGAGAAAAACTTTGAATAAAAAGAAAAAAAACTAATAAATTCATTTGTAAGGTCCATTTTTATATAAACACACATCATTTAAGCTGCTTTTGTCCATGGTTCAATTTTAAATTTACAGCTGTGGTAAGTTGTTTTAAATAAACTCAACTCAGTCATTGATTAAGTTAAATATGAGCTTTTAGTAACCTACTTGAGCAAATGTTTTTTTTTTTATTTTTTATTAAATAAATACGCTGAATGTAAAACTTCTATGAATAATAACTTGTAAAAACAAGTTTGAAATCCTTACTAATAATTCAATAAATTTGATTTATGTTCGGATTTAAAAGCCACTAAATTTATGTGGTCTAATTTGAGTTTACCAAATTGACATTTAACCTTTACAGATATATTTGACCAGGTATGAATTAGAAACAAAATACTACAAATTTTATTGAATTATGCCGTAGTTGCTTAATGTATAATCATTGCAAAATACTGCTCAAATAGATCAGTAAAAGCACACAATTTATTAAGCTTTTATTCCGGCAGTGAACGTTGGTAAACTTCTGACCAGAACTGTGTTTTTAAAAATGTCCTTCTTTTTAAAATGACCCTTGAAAATACGCTCATTTGCTATTGTGCTGCAAATGTTGCATCGCCACCGAGACACAACTCGTGTTTCCACTTATTTGGGGAAGTTAAGAATGTTAATTTCCTCTTGTAGTGATCAATTGCTCTTCTGGTTGGATAGGTTTTAATTATTATATTTTGCAATGTTTATTTGTGACTTATGTCTGCGTTTCTAACTTTTATCTTAGTCTTTTCTCTTAATCTCTCGTGTGTTGTTTTCTAAATGTCCTCCCGCGACATCAGACCATTCATCCATGACTTCTTTTACATGCGGCTGGAGATCTAAAGTTTTCCTTTAATCTGTCAAGTTCCTAAAACCAATTTGCTTTTGTGCTCTCCTCTTTCTTAGTTATAGCTGCCTCAAGTTTACCCCCGAAGATTAATTAGAGTTTATGTCTGTCTTGCCTTCACTGTCCTTTCAGAGAAGCAAAATCTGATATTTTCCTCTTTTTAAGGTGGACGTGTCCTGCAAATGCAATCAGCAAATATAAATCACAGTGTTGCTGCAAAATGAATACTAATGTCAGCTGTGAAAGTGCTGCTGGAGCTTAGGATGTGAAAATAATTCAACAAGTTAGCTGCAAACCTTAACAGCTGCACTACAACATCAAAAGAGGCAGAATGAGAGAGCAGTGAAACATGAAGAGATCTTGCCTTCAACGGATTAGATTAGAAAGTATTGGAAAATATAAGGAGAATATTAATCAGAACATCTAGAAGCAACCCACAATTCTCAAGGTAAATAATAAAAAAAAAGTCATATCTTTATTGAGATTTTTTGATTGAATAAAGCTGGAATTGGGATTTTTTTTTTTTTTTTAAGCCGAACTTGTTTGCTCCTAAAGTATTTACTCCATTTACCACAAATGTGTTTGTGAAGCTGGGTGACACCAGATGGTAAACTCAAACTTTTGAGAAAAGCAGACTGTTTCCTGACAAGCAGTGATGAACAGCTGTTTACACAGAAACCTGGTAAATATCCTTTGGTCGGGTACAGAAGTCTGTAAATCATTTTAGGGGTTGCCTGGATACAGAAGGCATCTTGTTGTGATGTTTTCCCCTTAGCAAATCGACAGTTTGGAATGTAAAGCGACAATAAGAAGTCAGTTTATGAACTTTTTCCAAAAGTCAAAAGCTTAATCTTGGAATAAAAGTAATTTATTCTGTCTGACATATTAACATGGACATTATGGATCTGGCACTTTGATTTGATTGTCTACAAGTAAAAATAAAACAAGGTTTAAGTAATATTATATAAAGAAAGCTTTCAGTGTGAAATGACAAGATAAACATCACAAGTCATAATCATCCGTTGATGAATTATGGAGGAGTAATCATTGGAATACAAATGTGGCAACTGTTGCTGCCTGATGAGCCAGCCTTGGAGGCTGTTGTTCATTTATGTGAGGGTGTGTGTGACTGTGTGTGATCACATTAATGTGACTCTCAGAGGACAGATGTTGGGCAGTGCTGCGAATCGCTTCTTCTCCTCAGTGCTCGGTCCTCGGCTTGGATCGGCTCACGCAGCACCAGGCCTGTCTAGCTAGGCCTGCTGTTCAACCACATGATGCAGCACCACCAACATCTCATTCAAAGAGACTCAGTTTCCATGACTCCCAAGCTCATCTTCAGCTCTGATGGCTGATGCTACCCGGTTTAAACTCATTTTCCCTCCTGTTGTTTGTCTCATCGCGTCCCCAAGGAGCTGTAATGCACGGTTTGCGAGTGGTTCGGCAACACTTGGATCGGATCACGATGTGCCGGGCTGGAGAATACTCCCACCTCGGCTTTGTTGAGCTGCAGAAGAGGCAGACTCCGGCACCCACTGGATGAGATCCCACTCTCCCACCCTGGGACTGTTTGGCACGGAACGTCTTGTTATTGACCCCCCTCTTGTTGTTGCCGCTCTGTCTGCTGTGAAGTCGTTCCCCACAGGAAAAGATGATTATGTTCTCTTGTTTTGTCTGTATTCAACCTTGACTGTGTCATGTGACCAACCATTTCAATCCTCGCTGGTTGTCATGCCAACAGAGCATCAGAGGCAGTCCATGCTCTACTGAAAGATGGGATGTTTGTACTTCACAAACAGGCAGGTGAGGCCTCAGTGTAAACTTTGGATAAATTGCTACACATGCATTCAGTTGTTTCAATGTTTTCAACATAATTTTAAAATCAGCTCACATATTCTAAGATCTGAACTGCAGATGACTTCTGTTCAGTCCCTATAATGTCTTTTTAACCTTTGTCTTGTGCACACAGGATTTTAAATACCAGGTGCTTGTAATATCAACAAGTTATTTGAGAATTAATTCAAAAACATTTTACAAGTACAATGTAATGTTTTCCTTGTGCAATAGAAATAAAGAACAAATTTATCAGAGGACAAATTCTGAAAAATGCAAAGTTGCAATAACCTGGTTTGTGCAACACTGTAAGCTAACACTTCTATGGAGCAGCACAGTTTTCAGACAGGCTAAGAAGGATCAAAAGCATGATACAAAGGCATCGGTCAGGAGAAAAGGAAGAGCATTACATGAACATTGTTGCACAGTGAAGAGAGTCATCAATTATTTAGGATAATATGGGACGGCATGGATATTACAAAACAACTGGCTGCCATGAGGTATCCATGTCCCTAAGGAAGCTTCTGAAGAATCTCCCTGAACCTGGGAAGATTTGTTATGTTCTGATGAAACCATAGCACCAAACTTGGGTTTGGTGCTATGGTACTCCAAAAAATTTTGCAATTTTTTGGAGTACTGGAAGTTCTTGTCCAGAATTTGTAAGGATATGCACTATGCAAATAATTGCAATTGTCTTAATCCTTTTTTATTATTATTATTTTAAAATGATGAACTTTTAGATTCACTAAGATTGACTCAACAGTATCTCCTCTAAGGTGATCGCTGATGTGCTTTCTTCTTGGCGTTGTATTAATACACATGCTTGAATGCTGCAGACCAGCATACTACCAAAACATCTGCAGGTTTCTCTGATGATGATCAATTAAATAGGTGCTTGCTGCTTTCCTTCCCAAATTCCATTGATGCAGTATTGGTGCACTTAATTTCTCCCCCCATTACTGTATGTAACCTTCTTTACCGAGTGATTTTTTCCCCCCTCATGTCCATTGATACAATGACTAGTTATCATGCTCTATATGTACATGCCGTAAAATTGATTCTGTTCTTTCCTCCCCGCTAGTTTCACCCTTGGCCACTCGTCCAGGCAGGTGGCATCCTGCAGCCGTCCAGCTGTACACAAAGACAGTGTGACTGTCTATGCATGTATTTGTCAAATTCTCTGCAGGATCAGAACACAACGGCGCTATTGTCCACTCTCATCTGGAGGTGACATTTGTTTTTGCTCTGAAAAACACTTGGGGGGGATTCAATTTAAACAAAGTAAAATGGAAATGCAAACAGCTCTGGGCAACTCTGAGCATAATGCTTTATAGTTTTAAACAAAAAACAAAATATCAGGAGAAAAACAAAGTTGCAGAATATGTGCTGTGCTGTCAATACAGTGCAAGCTCATGGAAGATTGTGCAAGTGTCGGAAATCATTGATCTACTCATGTAATGCTCTATTACTGTTTGTTCTTCGTCCATTTTAACACAATTTAACACAATCATGTTTCAGGCAATGTTCTCTCACAGTTTGAAAGAGTAAATATGGCTAAAGAGAATATTAACTAAGGCCTTCAAAACCAGCTACTGACTTATTTCAGTGACTGAGTCATACTAACACATTCCACATAGATTTTTTTCTTTTAGTCATTTCCTGACTTTCAAAGATCAACACTCATCTGCCTTGAATGCCATGGATATGGAGAGAATAAATAAAAAAAGACTTTTGGTTGTATTTATTTTGGGGTAATTATTAGAGGTGTGGCACCTGGGGCTCAAACACAAGTTTCACTGTGCTGTTGCAGTCAAAGATGACTTACCTTTATGGTTTTATACATGTCTTTATCAGCAGAGTCCAAAAGTGCTTTATGGAACTGATTTTTTGTTTTTTACGTTAGTCCATCTTTTTCATCTGGATATGAAAATAAGCATGTGTCAATTTTATGACTACTGGAGTAAATTTGGCTTTTAGGAATACATTTGCACTGTTTAAATTTAAACGTTACTATTGTGTCAAATTGTATATGTTGTAGCGTTTTACTGCTCTTCAACAGAGGACAATATCTCTCCAGATCCACAGAAAAAGCTCCCTGTGTTTTCTCTGCAGGTCCTGTCATTCCACAGGCAACAAGTTTTGATTTTATTGTCAGCATCAGTGTGATCTGGATGGTTTTCTTCAGGGTTATTTCTTACAAACTGGCACTATGTGTCTCATATTAGTAGACTGTTTGACTCACTTTTCTTTCCTTTGGTATCCAGTCGGTGCTTACATCCACTTTCACACTCTATTTGTTACATTAATAGTAATATATTAAACACATATTGCAAGTTTTTTTTTTCCTGTACTGCTTTTTGTTCATGTTGCTTAAATATCATCACATATTGCCACACATTTGAAAGTGTCTTATTAAAATCGCAACGGACCATAAAGATGGTGGTGTTATCGATCAATGGGAATTTGCTTTGACTATTTAAGTTTGTGATTTTAGAGCCACAACATTTGTAAGGCTAATGTCCTCCATGTAAAACACAAAAAGTGGTTTGAGTATAACAAAAAGTAATAATTAAATAATCTTGAGGGAAAGTTATGTAGAGTTAAAGAAGCAACTCTGATTTTACTTTGATTACAGATAATTGCTGTGTTACAAAATTCTGCAATACAAAAAAAAATATATGGACTATAAATCTGTTAACGTTAGGAAAAATGACTAAAATTCACTAAATAAGACAATGTTTTATTACCTAATTGTGCTGCAGATTTATCATTAAATGCATTCAGGAATTAGAATAAAAATACCAAAGGGGGAAATAAATTATTCATTTGTAAAGACTAGAAATTATTTTGAAAATAGGAACAATTGCAGCCCATTTGATCAAAAAGATGTGCTTGTAATGTCAGAGGAATGTATTTTGAAGGATTGTCGATGACAGGAATAACATCCTGCACCAACTCTTACTGCAGTCAATTTGAAGAAGTCAGAAGACTGATTGTGCTCCGTTGGTTCATCATTATACTGTGCAGAGTGTGCGGTGAGGTCTCTTATGCGCAGCAGCTTGTGCACCTTTCTTCTTTCGCTCTCAGCTCCACATCACAGAGAAAGTCTAAATTTAACCGAGTTTGTTCAGTTGCACTGACACACTGCTTTTGATGCTGCAACCCCAACAAATACACAAACCAGGAGGTCACTGTTAGCTTAGCCAGAAGTAAAATCATTCTTGTAAACAACCGCTGAGTCGTGTTAGAATCCCATGTTTGCCAGTGAACTCTGCAGTATCTTTTGTCTATCACCTCCACCTTTTGTCCCAGAATAAAAACTGTGCTCATCTTGTTCTTGGTCCTCCTGAAATCCACATCAGTGCCTTTGACTTGAGAATAAAGATGAGGTGACTGTCCCCACATCATGTCACAAAGTGGCTCGCTAGTTCTTTGTACAAAACATCTGAGTCATCAGAGTATTTCTGCAGATAACAGGACTTATAGTCTGAAAAGAAATGGTGCGATTGAAATTCCCCCAGGAGGGCTCCTCTGCCGCTGACCACTGCTTCAGACACAGAAGCCTTTAGTCTCTCAAACTGTGGCCTGACAGTCAGGTAGTCAATAATTTAGCCGGCTCTGGAGGCCTCCTGAGGAATCTTCTGGAATTTTTCTTTAAGTTAAAGTACAAAGCGCAGCACGAATGGTCTTAAATAAACTGGAGAAATCAGAGAGTATGACTTTCAGAATAATCTCAGTGAAAACAGATTAAACATAGAAGGAAGAGCTGAAATTCACCCTTCCTTAATTTATTATTCCGAATATTCTTCAGTACTGGACTCTCCGTCTCAAATATTCAAATTCCAGGTGAAATGGGTGAAATAACACGTCGACAAACTTCCACATACAAGGAAATCTCCACCTGCTGCAGAGTATACATTTTAACTGTTTATATTTCACATGGTGCATAAATGCATTCTGAAATACTTTTGAATTTGAATGAGACACACAAGGCTAAAGCATAAACCTGCAGGTTTTGCTCACCTCAGCTCCTTTGGAACACGCTGCAAGGAAAAAAGTCAGGAATTGTTGTGTAAAAAGATACAGCATCTTGTGAAAGTATTTATTCTAGAAACTTTTTGACATCTTGCTGTATTACAACCGCAAACTTGTAGTGTATTTTCTTTATGGGTTTTATGTAATATTCCAACATAAAGTAGTGTGAAATGTTTTTGCTCAGCAGAGGAGTGGTGGAAAATGTACACTTCAATCAGCCTAATACACCTTTCACAGGACCAAACATAGAGTTGGCAGCATTATGCTGTGTGAATAATTATGTTTAAGCAAGGGTTGAGAAGCTGGATAGGGTTAATAGCATGATAAGGGTACTTGGAAAAAAAACTTGTCATAGTCTGTAAACTCTCATATTCCAGAAAGAAAATGACCTGAAGCATTCTGCCAGAGCAATTGAGTGAGATCAAAGCATATGTATGTGACGGAGTGGCCCAGTCAAAGTTTAAAACTCATGAGAACATGTGGAAACAAACAAGCTCAAATCATTCTGACTGATTTTGAGCTTCATTTTTTGGTCAAGAAGAATGGGTAAAATTTCAGTGTGTAGATGCTCAAAGCGTTTAGAAAAATACCTAAAAGAAAACTCAACTTATTATTTTTTTGTGGCACCTACGATCAGAAACACTTTGGGCAGCTGATAACAGCTTTTCTCTGTCTCACGGGGGGCTGGTGGGACAGAGTTCGGTATTAACTGTCAAGTTGCAAACTATTGAATGGTGTGTTTTCTGCAGTCACACCTCCTTGTTCTTTAAAGTCTAGACAGAAATAATAAACAAGCCTGCTTGCAACGTTCCCTTTGAGCAAGGACGAGTGCCTCTGCATTCCTTTGTCTTTTCAAACCTCCGTCTGCTCGTTTGTAAAAACTGCATAAAGTGGCATTTCTCTCTCACTAACTAGAGGTCTGTGTAGCCACATCATGTCAACATGTTGTATGAAAATGCAGTAAATGAAATTATTCAACCAGATAAATGAGCTCTAAATATTCTATTGCATTTTTTGCTCTTTTCCCAACCCAAAGATCTTCCTAACATCACAGAGGACAATATAAATAAAAATATTTTTTTCCCCCTTAATTAGTGTGTTTTTGTTTTGCTTTGTTTTTGCCTTAAGAATACGACTTGATTTAGTCTCCTGTGAAATTACATGATGTAAATGCAGAGCTGCCGTGGGTCTTTCGTTGCGTTTCGCATTTCCAGCCAAGAGTGAAGCATGTTCACCCACCTAGTTACTCTGACTTATGATTCATAAAATGTGTATGAGGCTGCTCGAAAAAGCCTGTATCTTCAGTCCACATGCGGCGGAGCGCTGCGGTGTTCGACCAAGTGAGACGCCCAGACTTTAATGCATTTCATAAGTTTTAGCAGGAACATGTTGATAAACAAATGCTGATTTGCCCATTTTCTTGCTCGCTGTACGTGTCGTCCTATTTCTACAATTGACTTTTTTCCCACTAAACTTTGTAAAAAAAACAAAAAAACATTGGACATTTATTTATTTATTTATTTTAGTGCTGTTTTCTAATATATCCCGCAAGTTCAGTTCTGCCTTTAGTTGGTGCTTTTATTGATTCCATTTTTTACATGTCGAAAAGCTATTTTCACCAAGGTAAAATTACAAAGTAGGGTTTAAAACAGAGTGTGCAGACTGTAACAATGCACTCACTCTGTTGTTTTTCAATGGATCGTTAAAAAAATGTCTGCATATTGTGTTGATTCTTCATATAATGAGGTAATTTCCTTTTGAATCGCTTTCTTTGAATCCTCCAAAATTGACCAGATCTAATCAGCAAACCAAATATTCAGGGAACGCTATTTCAGTAATGATGTCATTTGAAATTAGAGCCTGACAGTGGAAGCATCCTTTTACTAATATTTAGGCAGAACATGACCTTGTCCTTGCTCAGAATCATTTTAATTCATCACACATCTTTAATCAAGTAGGCTCGTCCAAATTGCAGGTGACAGTCCTTTGTTTTGGATAAACAAACACAGGTTCACCACGTTCACTGTAGCACTGGAGTAAACTGTTATTTGTCACGTTGCAGCTACAGCTGTGTTTATCTATTTATGGATGTACCGGAGACAGCTGCATATTTGTCTTTATAGTTTTCTCAGCATTTTCAAGAATTATGAGCATGCCACAGGATGAAAAATGAGCTCTGAAGTTAGGTAAAAACGCTTACTGGCAAAAAAAAATTGTGCCTTATTATACTGGTGGCCTATTTTCAGAGGACTTGACTCATGCATAGGTGATGCGATTAAATTTAACTGCTTTAGCCTGTTAAGTGAAAGAATGAGCAACTAAAGGAGATCAGGGATTTTAGGTTTCAAAGGGAAACGAGGCTTAGATGAACATAGAAAGCCAATAATTTTTTTTTGTCACTATTTACAGTTTTTTATATATTGCCAAAATTAATACTAATAAAAAAATAAGGACATTTTGGCTTATTTTTCGTCTTGGAAGGTATTCTATTTGTAACATATTTTCAACACTGTATCTATTGCTGAAAATAGATACAGTGTCCATAAATAGTACATCAAACTGCATCTGATAGTGATTATTGATCCAGATTTCAGGGTTAATTTCCATTTCTCCAACTTGTTCAAAATGCTGTTGCCCTTTATGTAACTGGAACACACAGGAAGGAGCACATCTCACCTATTCTGTCCTCAAGCCTTCTTCTTCTTTTCAATGCATACATGATCTTGCTCTTCCACACCCCTCTGACTTGCCTTTCCTTCCTTCATTACCCCTGGGATCAGCTATCAATTTGCTATTGGCTGTCCCCAAAGCCAGCTTTGAAACACTGACGCATAGAAGCTTTACAATGCTACTTTTCTAATTCTATTGTCCTGTGAGAGCTAGCTGTGCTACAGTGCTAACACCAGCTTGTTTATATACAAGGGAGGTATTTTTTAGCAGGCATGTTTTTATAATTTTGCCCTCCGCCGTAACAGTGTCACAACATGTACAGAACAATTACTGTTTAAGTTGAGTTGCTACATCTGCATGATACCACAAGGGGGTGACGAGCACTCTCTGGCATTTGTTGATGCTGCAATAAAAATAAAAGATAAGCATGAATAGATGGTGTTTTCCATTCTCTTTTCATTTTAATCATTATTGCTTGATTCAGGCATTATTAATTAAACCAGCAATTGTCAAAGGAGGGAGTTAATGGTTTCCTCTGTGAGGCTGTGTACACTGAGAGAATCAATCTGTTGCTGAGGTGCTTCTATGACTGAGCAGTATGTGACAGTGGGTAGTAAAGTACCGGCCAATGTTCCCTTAACTCAGACGACAGCCACCTTTTCATCTGTCAGCTGGTGCTCAAGATGTTCGATGATGTGCCATCGTCTCAGCTGAAGGCTGAGGGTGGTGGACACAGACAGGCTGAAGAAATTGATTCGCAAGGCCAGTAATGAGGGGGTGGAACTGAACTCTCTGATGGACGTGTCAAAAGAGAGGATGTTGTCCAAGTTAATGACAACTCTGGACAACACTTCACACCCACATGTTGGCCGGGCACAGACGGTCAATAATAGGCTCACTCCACCATGATGCAACAGTGAATGCCATTTTTTATTTTTTCTTATAATTCAGATTGGAAGAAAGGAATGGATATGAACAACAGCAAATTTATACCAGAGTAAACATGATATCTCTGCTGTGTGCTTTAAGTAGCACATACTCATAATAATACATTCAAATGTTGCTTTAAACATGTCAATATGAAATAAACAAAAAATGAACTTTGAAAGTAAAATAACATATCCGCTGTAACAAAACAAGAGTGACATAATGTAACCAATAAATACATTTCTGCCGATAAACAGTTTTTTAACATCTCTCCACATTGGTGGTTTTATACAGAGATGAATCACTATAAAAATGTTAGGACACATTTATTTACCATGAAGGGTGTAATTTGGCTGTGGGTGTGCTATGACAACAGAGCAACATGCCATATAGAAACATCGACATTAAATGAGGTTAAGCCTTTCCTGTGTTAGATCACATAGAACTTACAATAATATTAGAGTCTTATCTTTAGATATTATGAATGAGATGTTATACAGGACTCACAGAGGGCCCCAGTTTAAAAGGTTTTCCTTCCCAGGATTTATCAAAGGGGTTTGTGTCAGATGTTTAAGGCATCTGCCCTTAAACATCTGCCAAGTCTGTGTGTATGCAGCTGTGGAGTGGAAAGGCTGCCGTGCTGTGGCAACCCCATGGAGGGAGGAGCAGAAGAACAACAACATAAATCAGATAATATATTAATGTCTTCTTGGCAATGTGCAGAATTTCACCGAAAGACTTTGTTTGACTTTTACTTAATATAAAACACAGATTTCTTGCCAACAGGCATCACTCAAAGCTAGGGGCATTCAGATGGTGAAACTGTAACAATTTAGTTTAAAATAGATTAAAATTTATTCAATTCTTGTTTCTAGGTAATACAATTTATTTCAGATGTTGTAGCTCATAGAGTTTTATTGAATTTTATAGCATGTTACTCATCAGTATTTGTGAATATTGTTACTTTTCTCAAGTTTAGTTTGTTGGAAAACAGAGTTTTTTTCCCCCTATCCATGCATATTAACATGCTAAAAGGGCATGGTGTTCTGAATCGGGGCGTCTGACATTTCACACTCAGCAGCAATCAGATAGTCAAATTACAGCTGTTCTGGAAATCACACAAGACATCCCTCCACTCTGCATGGTTTACTCTCCCCTGAGCTATTATTTTTTTCTTATTCAGGGATTCAAAGTGAGTCAGTGTGGAGGACAAAATGTTATGTACCACAACTGAAACGCAGATGGCTTCAAGCTTTGCTTCAGCCATCACTCACTGCTAACTCACGGGTTAGCATGCCAAGCAAGTCAGAGAAAACTGTCACAGTACACCAGTGAGTTTTGCGAACCAACCTGCTGCCCAAAAGTCTAACTGCCCCATGTGCTGAACATTACGAAGTCTGGAACTGCTGTGTGACTAACAAGCTGATTTAAAACTAAGTTTGGGCATTTTTGGAAGGGTTTTCTGCATTATTTTTGTGGTTAGGTGTAACGTTAACACATTTCTCTTTGTTTTTATTTGGGATTCTAATTACTACGGTAATACAAAGTAGTGTATTATTGTGAAGTTGAAGAACTTATAAATAAATTAAAGGATCATCTTTCACATTAAGCAAAGTGTAATTGAGTCTACAAAACATTGCATATCACCCATCATTTTAATAGTGAAGCATGGTGGTGGCAGCATTATGTCATAGAAATAGTTAAAACAGACCTGTTAAAAGTCCAGACCTAAATCCAATTGGCAATCAGTTGCAAGACTTGAAAATTGCTTTTCACAAAAACTCTTCAACCAAACTCTGCTGAGCTGTAGCTATTTTGCATAGAAGAATAGGCAGCTATTTTACCCCCTAAACTTGCACTTGCAAAGCTGGAAGACATACACTAAACATGTCTTTTTTCAAATAAATGTTCTTTAACTTCACAATAACCCATTACTTTGTATGACCATAGTAAATAAAATCCCAAATGAAAATACTGAATATTTGGATTAAATTTGTAGAAAGAGTTAGAAAAGTTCAAAGCGTATCAAGACTTTTGCAAATTCTTTTTTTTTTTCACTCATACTGCATTTAGGCATTCATAAAAGCACACAATGACTTTTCACCTTAGATAGGAGCAGTTTTTGTGTGAATACAAAGGTAGTGATCTGATCTTGCACTCTTGCTATCTTGCATCCTGACAAAATGCAACCAGGCTTTTATTACCAATTCTTGAGTAATGAGAAACCTAAATAGAGAAGTTGTGCTGGTCCAGCAATATGCTGTATATAGCAATATAGTGCAAAATCTGATAGGGGCACTAATTCATAAACAGAAAATATACATTAAGGCAATATAGATTTCTTTGCTAAGAAAAATGCTTTTACAGACATTGCATCAACTGTTAGTCGGTTTTATGGGCTCCACTTCCATGCCGATAAAGTTAATTGCATGAAACCACTTAATGGCCCATCTGCAGACACTCCCAGAAATGTGGTAAACATAACCCAGGAGACAACATATGGTACCAGCAGTGAAACGATGCTGCTGTGAGGCACTGGTGTATCCCAGACTGAGGCTCATCTGAGGGTGATGTTCTCCAGCGCTATTTATGCTCAATACATCAAAGCTTCATATGGGTTGAGAAACCTTGAGTTGCTCTCCTCTCACTGCTTTAATGTTTCCTCAGACAAACACATATACTGGCCACTTATTCTGCAGGAGGTGTGAGACTCAGCAATCGAGGAAGAGGGCATTCACCCTGGTTTGAATCATTGAAAGAAGCTTTAGCAGCATCCAGACAAGTTGTGACACAAAGAAAAACATGTTCTTTCCTAACCAGTCTGCTCATTTATAAAAACAAGCAAGTGATCGTTTTACACTTGCAGCTTATATATGGATAAAAAAATTATTATTGGCTCAGTGTCTTAGATAAAAAGAACAAACAAACTAGTATTTGTTTTATCTAAGATACATTTTATTCATATCAGCCATTGTTAGCAGCCATGCCTGAGTTGTTTGGTTAGTTGCACCTGCGATGCTGACTGAATCATGGCCTAATTCAAATCCCAAAGAGTCATTTTTACTTTCTGTCTTGTGTCTGTGGCTTTAAAATGTCAAGTAATCCATCTGTTGTGTTTCATTTCCTCTAAAAAAGTCACTTAGCTCCCATGTTTTTCATCAACACCTTGCAGACATTGTCAAGTGGAGTCAACATTGCAGAAACACAATTGAATAGATGGAAATCAGATCATTCATACTCACTGACTTTGATTTGTTTTTGTTAGGGCCCACTCTTTGTTCTTATTCATAACAGGATCTGACTCTTAATTGTTGGCCTGCAATGTGATTGAGCTTGCTGATAAGTGGCTGTGTGTCCAGTTTCTCCAGTGGAGCGGAGATACTGGTGTGAAAACATGACACAACATCCATGAATCATCACATCTCTTCAGAGTAGAAATGACTGGCCTCCTAAGATTGGCTGCATATTTTTTTGTTTTTGGTCAGACACGTGCTGTTTTGGTTCAGAGGTTGTTTTTGAATAAACTGCTCTTCTTTTGTGTATTGAATGTCTTTGACCTTCCTTTTCACCTTCAGTTGTTAAAATAGATTTAATGAGTCACTGAGGGTACTCTCTTTGTTTCATGTTGTATTGTTTTTTTATTTTGCTTTTTGGGGGGGGGGGGGGGGTTTGTTTAATGTAGATGGTTTCCTTTACTGCTCAGTCAATCAAATGTAGGTGTCTAAAATGTTGACCAATCTGAGGTCTTGGCTCTTCATGCTTTTGTTAAAACTTGACAAAGTCTGAGCACTGGAGTCCATGTGTTTCACAGACACTTCTACCACCATATTTTAGACTTCCTTCCTGTCTTGCCCAATGTCCGATTGAAATGTCTGCATACCTGAGGTTCTTTTTTATTTATTTATTTTTTTCTAATACAGACATGCTTGGCTTTAGCAAACTCGACAGCTCCCTGATTTTCCCCAAGGCCATAAGGCTACAAGGCTGGTCCCAGCCATCCTACATAGAACAATTATTTCAGCCACTTTTATCCTGTATTTCAGTCTTTTTGGTCATGATCTATCACATCCTGTCAGTCTGAAACTCTCCACAGCTGAATTTCTTTTAAAAATGGGCTGTAAAACACCTACAAGGAATATGAAAGAAAGACTAGGTGTGATTTGAAGCTCTTGTAGGACAAAATATAACCTGGATGGCAGAGTGTCTACATCATAACATAACACAGTCTGATAGCGACTCAGTTCAATCAATACCAGAATAATCATGTCAACCTTTCTGTTCCCTTGTAAAACTGTTTTGTATGTGTTCTATCTCTTCTTCTTCACCATAAAATTTATGGTAAACTCACTTTGTGATATCAAGTAATTTTATATAAAAAACTGCAACATATTGGTGTTGACAAATTATTATTTTTTCCTTTGCGCGCAGTTCTTGTGTTTTATTGCAGTTTGCCCAGACGTTGAGTGATGAGAATTTGAATATATTCTATCTATAAGGCTTCGCTGTCGTGTGCCTCGCTCCTATGCGCCATGGAGCGATTGGCAGCTTCATGGGTTGGGCAGACAAAGCTCTATATGAAAACACGTGACAGGGCTCGGAGAAGCTGCGCCTCATAAGAGTGAAGACACAAAGAAAAAGGCTGGAGAGACGCTGGAGGCAGCAGCACCAGCATCGACACTTCCAACCTGTTTCCAGAGAGAAGGAGCGCACTCCGGGTGACAACTTCGACTTCCACAAAAACTTCAGCTGCATCACGAATTGAAAAGAAAGGGATAAAACTGAAAAAAATTGTATTGCTAATTAAATTCATGGCTGTTTTTTTTTCTGAGATCTAAGACTTTCTGTGGTTCAGCGATGCGCTTCAGGCTCGGATTTACGCACGGCAATAAAGGGCGATTCTGCACACTTGAAAGAATTATGTAAGGTAAAGAAACGCACTTTAATTCATTTCTGTCTTTAAATAACAGTAGCAGGGGAGATTTTGAGGGATTTGTTGTTATATTAGCAGTAATAAATTAAAATGCCACATTTAAGGAAATATCGCACAATTATATCTTAGTAAGAGTTTAACATAAATAATAATTTTGTTACTAAATTTTACTAATGCAATCAGTAGTGAAACCAATAGTGAAATTGCAACAAATTGCTCTTCTAAATCCTTTAGGCACTTTAGTAGATGATACTAATAAGCTTGAGAAACCAAATGTAAAAATAATTCTAGGTTTGTTTAAGTTGTTCTAGTTTTAAAAAGTGTTTTAATGTGTTTATGTGCGCTGGATGGCTGTAGGTGCCTGTTGAGTATTAAAGTCCATAGAAATAAGAAATCATTGAGTATATATGCATTATCAAAAACTGAGCTAGATTAGTTGAAAATTGGATTTTAATTATTGAGTTGCTTCATGACTTTATATGTCAAACATTTGCAGTGAAATGCTATAATTATGTGAAGATTATTCTTTGTAAATGGAATCTTTCTGCATCAGAGGCAAAGGCTGGACTTCTGCAAACACACCAAAGAAAAAAAAAAAATATTCAGGGCTACAGAGATGTTCAAAAATCTAATATTTTTTTGTTATCAATCTGTAGGTTGTTCCGTCATCTCAGACTGCAGTATTATCTTCAGACACAGCCATGAAATCTGTGCTCGATGGGGTGGCAGACACCACCTTCCGGACTATTACATCTGGGTTGCAATATCTAGGCTCCAACGACGCCAACTATGATGACCCCATCAATGACTTGAATTTAAAGGGCAGCTTGTCCATGCAGAAGCCCCTGTCTGCTTTTCGCAGCAAGGTACCTACAGATGAAGAGCTTATTCTCAAGGGCATCCCCTTCTTCCCCACCAATGCCACAGACTTGTTTGGCAACAGGACCACATTTAGAGATGAGACTAATAATATACAATGTGGCGAGAACTTTATGGACATGGAGTGTTTCATGATCCTGACTCCCAGCCAGCAGCTAGCTGTTGCTGTGATGTCTCTGACTTTGGGTACCTTTACAGTGCTGGAGAACCTGGTGGTGCTCTGCGTTATACTGCAGTCCCGTACCCTGCGCTGCCGTCCGTCCTACCACTTCATTGGCAGCCTTGCAGTGGCTGACCTCCTGGGCAGCGTCATCTTTGTCTACAGCTTTTTGGACTTCCATGTTTTCCACAGGAAGGACAGCCCCAATGTGTTTCTCTTCAAGCTGGGTGGAGTCACTGCATCGTTCACAGCATCAGTCGGGAGCCTCTTCCTCACTGCTATCGACCGCTACATCTCCATACACCGGCCACTTGCCTACAGGCGCATTGTAACTCGAACCAAGGCTGTCATAGCCTTCAGTGTGATGTGGACACTCTCGATCATCATCGCAGTGCTACCTCTGCTTGGCTGGAACTGTAAACGTCTCAACTCAGTCTGCTCAGACATATTCCCCCTGATTGACGAGAACTACCTGATGTTCTGGATCTTCCTGACCAGTGTCTTGGTTATTTTCATCATCTACGCCTATATATACATCCTGTGGAAGGCACACCACCACGCTGTGCGCATGCTAAGTCGCGCCTCCCAGAAGAGTCTTGTTATCTATTCAGCAGATGGGACTAAAGTGCAGACTACACGTCCTGATCAGGCACGCATGGACATCCGTTTAGCCAAGACCCTGGTGCTCATCCTGGTGGTGCTGGTAATCTGCTGGGGTCCCTTGCTTGCCATCATGGTGTACGACCTCTTCTGGAAGATGGACGATGACATCAAGACAGTGTTTGCATTCTGCAGCATGCTCTGTCTTCTCAACTCCACCGTTAACCCCATCATCTACGCCTTGAGGAGCAAGGACCTGCGGCGTGCCTTCCTCAGCTCCTGCAATCTCTGCCGGAGCAGTTCCCAGCAGTTGGACAATAGCCTCGAGTCGGACTGCCAGAACAGAAATGCCAACATTTCTGCCAACAGGGCAGCAGAGAGTTGCGTGAAGACCACTGTGAAAATAGCCAAAGTAACAATGTCTGTGTCGACGGAAACGTCTGCTGAAGCTGTCTAATTAGCCATCAAGGGGGGAAAAGTGTAAATGTCATTCACCTTGAACAACCCCATTTCACATGAAAAGCAAAGGTTGGGCATTCCAAAAAAAAGTCCTCTCCTGAAAGTTCTTGACTCTCATCTTCACACAGATGCTTTAGTGGCTCCATAATTTTATTTTGGTGGATAAGTACATAGAATGCCAAAGTGCCAAATGGTATTGGAAGATCATAGAAGGGACTTGCAATTTGAAAAAGTCTTGGAAAGACTATCATAAGTCTGCTGTTTGCCACAGACTTCTTGATATCCAGTTAGCAAAGGCATATTATATTTTTGTACTGTGAATTCAGGTTTTGAAAAACTCTATCTTCATTTATGGGATAAGGGGCTACTGCAATTTCTAAGTAGAGATGTTTTACAGTGTCATGTAGAACTTGGTATGTGTCTCGAACCATAGGTATTACAATTCATTGCGCCTTGACTTTCTATAGGCTTCATGTTGCATAAATGCATTTTTGAAACTGAATTTTAAAAAAATATATATTATTTTGTTCCAGAATTGTATGATTTCTGACATCACTCAGAGAATGATCAATGTGTGGAGAGATATTTTTGAGAAATGAAAGGTCAGGCAAAGTTATAAACCATGAAATATCAACTCGGACTTATAGGTGTAAAATATATTTACGAAATCTCATTTTTCAGTGGTAAAGTGATTTCTTTACTTGCTGCCTGCTCTTGCAGGGTAAAATATCTTTATTCAGTTATGTACCAAACAAATGTTCAGTGTTTAATTGCAAATGAAGTGTTCCAGTTCAGCTATCCAGCCAAGTCAATTCAAACGCCAAGCTTTTTTTGTTTAAAGCCTGAAAGATAAAAAAAAAAAAAAAAAAGAAGAAGAAGAAAAAAAAGAGAACAACACAGTGCTGGTCACTATTGTTGGAAACTAAAAGGTTTTCAGACTAAGGCTCCTTTTGTCAAATGTTTAATTTTATTGAACTCCGCCTTGTATGTATATGTGGTACCTTGTGACTTAGTGATCTGTTTCCAACCCTAAAGCCTTTTGATCATTGCAGTGAATTTTTCTTAGTGCTACTGTTGCATAAAACAAAAGAAACCAATGCACAGGGCTGTTGAATTGGTTTTGGCGTGACTCTGAATAACATAAAAATAACTGCTGTTAATTTTTTTACCTCTCAAAATAAAGAAACAAAGGTCAGTGGCTTGTAACTTAAATGGAAGTTTGTGTGTAAGACTTATGTGAAGATCAAAACTGACCTTAGATAATCCAACATAGCAAAGATGTGTTTTTTCTGATAGATGATGTAGAACTTTTAATCTAGAAATCTCACAGCAGAATTGTTCTGTAAACATTTATCTCATTGTGAAGTTTTCCAGACAGCTGTTTATCAATATGCTTCTGCTGGCTCTTGTAATTTTAAATATTAAAGATCAAATGTCAACTTGTGGCTTATGTACATCGGTGGCATAATGAGGAATCTATGACTTCAAAATCACCTTCGGTCAAGTGTTTCTGGTATTGCTGTGTTAAAACTTTTGAATAAAGTTGCAGCTGGTGTCATGTTGCTTGCAGGTGTTTGATTTGATTAGTTGACAACATGAAAATGACTGACGAAAGACGGAACATCTAAGCTCTAAGCTGACAGAAGAACGCCAAGGCCAGAAGCTCTGTGCTACTCAGTCATGAATAATGTTTTACTGCCCCCTTGCGGGTGATGAAATATTGCATCTTTTCAGTCTTTACTTCTACTTCTAAGCATCTAAAAAGAGACAAATTTTTAAATAAAATAAAAAAAACTACTGTTCCACTTTCCCTGCACGGTGCACCATCTGCCATTTCCTTTTATTGAGGAAAAATTGAAACATCTGCTGATGCAGATGTTCTCTGCATTTTTAACAAAAGAAAAAAAAGAGAAAAGAAAAGGTTAACAGCTCTGTACTTAAGTTAGACTTAAATAATAGCTAATAACAGCTAATAACACTAATAACTGAAATTTAGTGATTTTCTTTTTTTACTCTGGCAGAAATCAAACAGAGCAACCATTTTTCACAGCTTACCCTTTAGTCTTCATTGAGTTCATATAGCACATATTTCATAATTTTTTTAGCTATCTTATTGCATTATAATTATTTATATTGGTGTAGAGCACAACAGGAAAGCAACAATGCTGTTCTGCTTTTAATGTTAGGAAATTTGGGGCTTTTTTACCATCGACCTCAACTCTTGGGACTGTTGACATTTACGGCACTACTCTCTTGAGAAACATATTAAGCTGAAAGTTCCCTTAAATAGCAATTATTCTGTTCTTTTAACCAGAATATGTAACATTTATTAATAAATGTAATAATTTGTAAAGACATTTAGGCGACCTTATTTTGTCTAATTTAAAAAAAACAATAATGCTATAAACTACAAAAATAATTTTGTAGTTATTAGCATAACTATAGTGCTGTATTTATACCACTATAAATACAGTGCTATAAACTGTATTTATAGCACTCCAAATATAAATACAGTTATATAAATTATCCCAGTGAGAAAGTTTCTTCCATTTGTATTATCATTCATTTTATATTATTTATATATAGTAATTAGTGTATGTGTTTGACTTTTTATCAAAGAATCTTTACGCAACACAGAGAAGTGGGTAGAGTAGCCAAAAATTGCACTCAACTATAAGTGTAGAACTACTTAAAATGCATTTAAGTAGTTCCACTTAAATAGTAACCTGGACAAAAACAGCCCTGAATTAGATTACACATAAAATTTTATAAATGGTAATAATAAATATAAATATATAATAAATAAAAAAATAAATCCGAGGTAATCTGATTTCATATAACCATACAGAGAAAGCATTAAATTATCTGCAGGTTCACTTTGAATAATAATAAAAACAAATTGTAAAAAATGAATCACATAAACAAATTTACTAATTTCACAACATAAAATACTTGAAACCAATACCATTGGTAGATGATGTGCACGTTCGAGTAGTACAAAGCACATTCAATAGCAATGCACGATTAACTATGTCCCCACATGTTCTCCAAATGGCACAACACAGTGGTCCATTAGACTTTTTTTTTTTATTCTATACAATATTTCGTCCCTTATTTACCTGTCATTTCTTGACGCGGGTAAATACACATAACATGTCTTTATTAAACATATTTTATTTAATTAAAAAATGAATATGCAAAGACTCAATTAATTAATTAATTTTCCTATGACTTTTTTTAAATTTCAAATGAAACTAAAACTTTCCTTTTGATTTGTGGATATCCCAACAAACAAAACAAATTTGAAAAAAAAGACGCTTCCCCGGCCTTTAGGGAAACGTAGTCTTCAAACAATATAAAGAAGTGAGAGAAGGTTCATAAAAAACTACAAATTCCAGCACCAGTTCAGGTTCTTGCGCATGCTCATAATTCACTAAAAAAAGGATAATAAAAGAGAAGCTTCTCCGAACCGTTGCAATCGCTGTGGTGTATGACTTAATTTTAAAATCTGGTATCATCCTGGTTTGTGCTGCTGTTTTTTCTTAGTTATTTTATTGAGATTATCTGGTAATGTAATCTCTTATTTATACTTTTTAGAATTTATCAGTGGAGGACAGGAATAAGCTTAAAGAAGTGCGTGGCGTCCCGAGTCCTGAATCGCCGCTGCTCTTTTTGTAGTTAGCATTAGCAGCACCGTGGCCCAGGCCAGCTACTTCCTGGAGACAAGGCACTTTTAAGGCTTCGCTTTTCGCCTGTTTTTGATATAATTAAGGTATAATGGCTTGTGGGGCTACTTTGAAACGTACTCTGGATTTTGACCCGTTAATGAACCAGGCTTCCCCGAAAAGGAGGAGATGTGCGCCGGTCATGTCGCCGGTATCTTCCCCACAGAAATATCTGCGTATGGAACCGTCGCCTTTCGGAGAGGTCTCGTCTAGACTGACCACAGGTATGACAATTGGTGATATACAGCTTTGCAGTGTTACTTATGTTAAATTTTATAATGTTCACATGATCGCTGCTTGTTTATTCGTTTATCATTTCCTTGTTAGCTTACTGTAAAGTGTGCATGTAGTATAAAAAAGATGACCATTGTGATGGTCCTTTTCAGTTATCTTAAATATATGAACCATATATGGTTTATGAACGTTTATATGTGCGTACATTATAATCTTCCAGAAATTTGTTTACTGTAGTGCAAGTGTGAAATTGATAACTCCTGCTAGCATGCTATTTAAGCTAATTTGTAAAGTCTCCCAGTTGGATTAGGTGTGTGAACCCCGACTTTCTTTATTTTTGTACAAATGAAGCTCTTTAGTTTAAAGCTGCTTCTTTATTTATGGACTGAACTTTATCTTCTCTTAGAACAAATTCTACACAACATAAAACAGGAGTACAAACGCCTTCAGAAACGTCGACACCTGGACAGCGCCTTCCAGCAGACTGACAGCTGCTGTCCTCTGGATCTGCAGACCAGCCAGGCTGGGTCTCCTTTACCAGGTAGATACCATGTCCATGTTCTAATAAGGATTTAGTCTATTTTTTACATTTATAATGTTCTCCTACTTCCAGTTCTAAGTCTTTTTTTTGTGTGTGAGAAAATTACACCCAGTTCATGTTGTGAACAGTATTTGTGTTGAGGGCAGATGTGAAAGAACAGTTTGGAATTATTTGAAATCTCAAACACATTAATTATGAATCTGACATTTTTAGCTCTTTTTAGCAACTTATTTATAGGTCAGCACAGCTTGTGCTTTGTTGTTGCTAAGAGAAGGTAGATCCTTACTTTGACTCAGATTTCAAAAGACTGCAAACGTTTCCAAATTCAGCATCTTCCATGTCAGATTGAAACAGAACAACTTTAATGTTTTTCTTTGTTTTGCTTCATAATAAACTGCAGAAATGCCACAGATAGGTTGCTGTTATGATGATATCGTAGCTTTTTTTCTATGGTGCACTGCATGATTGGAAAAAGGTCAGATTTTTTTACCACTGGACAATTACAGATCATGTCCTATCAATGACATGATGCGTGTTTGTAGCTGATCGTAAGGACTTTTTAAAACCTTGATTCTCAAACTATGTATTTATGTAAAGTTTTTTTTTTTTTTTTTTTTTTTTTGAGGATTCTTAGGTTTAGCACAGAGACTTGAACTCACATGAAAAAGCTAAACTTTCCTGTAAACGCTGTGAAGCCTCTATTGCCTTTAATTCAGCATAATAAAGACAGACCTGCTCAGTGTTTCAGGGATGTTGGTGGTAAATATGTGAAATTTTTCATGCTATCTATGTTGACTCCCCTCACAGGTACTTCTTCAGATGCCTCATCTCCCACCAGGAAGGAGCAGCCACTATTTTCCCTCAGACAGGTTGGGATGATCTGCGAGAGACTACTGAAAGAGAAGGAGGACAAAATCCGAGAGGAATACGACGAGATTCTGACGACAAAACTTGCTGGTGCGATTTTTAAAAATGTATGGTATACTATTAGAATACTTGTAACACACATTTGCCAAAGTGATGAAACTGCTCCGTCTTTCACAGAGCAATACGATGCGTTCGTCAAGTTCACACATGACCAGCTGATGCGAAGGTTTGGAGAGCAGCCTGCGAGTTGTAAGTATCCATAACATCACAAAGTCTTCTCACCCATTTTAGTGTCTTCACGCTGACTCCACTGTCAAGAATTTGTCATAAGTCATGTTTAATCTCTTTATTCAGGGAAAGACAATTTATTTATTTTTTCTTAATGTTAATTAAGAAATAAAATCTATAAGGTAAGCATGGTATTGGGTTCTCATTACAAGATGGAGAAGAATTTTGTCATTTTGAAGTGTTTTTTTTATTACGTTATGTTGAATTTGTCCTTTATCCTGCATAGGTCAAGACTGATATCTGTCACAGCTAAAACAATTAAATTGCTGCTAAACAATAGTTTTTGTGCAGAGTTTTTTTCCCCCCTAACTTTGTGTAGCATATGCATATATAACAGAATATCAACTTAGATAGAATAACTAGAAAAACATATGTAGAAGGAATAGCTCCTCTCTCTGCAAAGAACGAATGGCATGTTGGCCAGAGGTTAATGTGTTAAGACTTCATATTGTCATTTGATTTATAGATGAAGTCATAATGGTGTGTGATATACCAATCAATTAGTCTGTGATCGGAAGCAATTGTCTCAGTCAGAAGCGGAAACATTTTTAACACCAACAAAAAAAACTGAAGATGTGTATTTTTATTAAATGTATTTCTTGATTATTTGTTTTCTTTTTAAGGTTGACACAAAGTGTTGTAGTGCTTAAAAATAACATCAGATTTTTTTTCTTTAGCAAAAAGTCCTTTGTTTACATCTGTTTTACTTTATTGTACCGAAGGAAAGAAAAAATAATTTTTTTCCTCTTAAGCCAAGTTTTAGGTCGAAATCTTTACTAGAACATTGACAGTATGAAAAAATGCAGCTGAAAATGTGCCTCATAAATACATTGTGTCCTGGTGAGATGAGATCACACCATGCAGAAGCGTAACGTAATGTTGTTTATTTGTTGTTTTTCTTACAGATGTCTCCTGAGTCCTGCTTTCTAATCTCGGGATATTCCCTTTGCTGCCATCTACTCCAGGGACTCGGTGGATCTCATTGGACTTTTGCTGTGCCATATTGCCTCTCTGTGGACTCACTGCCTCAGGCATCAGTTACTGGCATCAACATTTGCTGTTGCTCAGAGGGTTTAGGGGAGTTTTGTGCTGCCAACATGTCTCAGAGACCATCAGTGGCCATCATTTGGCTTTCCTCTGATGCCTTCATAAAAGGCTATCATCACACACTTGGCCTTTTTTGATTTAACTCTTTTATTATTTCTTTCGTGTTATTTCACCAAGGATGTGAGTTGTGCAGCTTTTCTGTGTCTACATTTTTTTTAAAGTAATTGGAGACCCAACAGTGGAAGGAAGGCAGCTCTCTGACTGGGCTTGAGTTTCAACAGTTGTCTTGGCTTTCTTCAGCATTGTATAAAGTGTTCTGGTTATTACTGCTTTTAGATTTGTACATTTGTATACACTGTATTTCATTTGTTTCTTTTAAATTTTTTGGCTTGACTTTGTTTACTGTATTCCAATGTTATGACTTTTATTTGCTGTAGGTTTAAAGGGGCTTTGATTCAAATGTAATGAATAAAAACTTGGCACAAGCATGTTCTTACTGCTTTTTAAAAAAAAAAAAAGAAGCAAAAAGTCCTTTTATTTTTCTTGAAGTACTTGAATTTTATACTTGATTTAATAAAATTAAAGATAAATTAACAAAGACACAGATGTACACAAGAAAAAGAATTGAATTATTTGTGAAATTTATCCCATAAGTAAAGGTCTTACCATGTTTTAGACCTTTCTGACCTCAGTCCTCCTGAATAAAACTTTTAAGTCTTCAAATATTACACAATCTTTTGAAAAAGGACAACCTTTCATATTTACTGTTGGAAAGTCTTGTAATTTTTAAAGAACTTTATTTTTAGCTTTTAAAATAAAGAATAACTAGAAGGGAATGGATGTAGCCCATGAGGAATGAAAGAGCAATTCATAAAAAAATGGATCTTAAACGTTGCAGCTATTGTCATTCTGTTGCAGAAATGGAATCCTATTATTTAAATAATTCAGTAATTTAAAAGCATCAGTTCTTTAAAAGTTAATGAACTGATGTTATTTAAATTAAATTATTTAAATAACTTAATTCAATAATTAAATAACTACATTTAAAAGCATCAGTTCATTAAAACTGTTAATGAACTGGTGTTATTTAAATAACTTAATTCAATAACTACATTTAAACGCATCAGTTTATTAAAAAGTCATTATGGAAAGTCTCGAGCAACTTGCACCTCCGGAGTAGCAAGTTTCAGACGAAAGTGGTGCCGGGAGGACGGGAACACTAAATCGAGCAAACCCTTTCCAAGCACTAGACCTTTGCCGAATCTGAGCCTGTGGTTGGACGAGCGGAGCGGAAGCAGCGTTAAACAGGAAGTGTGACATCTCTGCCAATGTGAACAGGTCGTGCAGAAATGTAATATTTTTTTTATGAAGTTTATAGTTAATGTTCGACTTTATGCTTTGAAAACATGGCTTGTTTTTTTAGAAGAAAAATTGCTGCGAAGGTAAACTTGACAAGAAGACGCGTCTAAGTTTCATACACATTATCTCAGACCTTGTGCGATGGTCAGTTCATTTGCTTGTTTTATTTTCCAGCTGGCGAAGACGCTGCAACAGTCTGAGGATGTTTTTGTCCCAGCTCTGACCGCTGTTCCTGTTTTAAAGAAACGGTTAAGTTTGTTTACTTAATTTGCATCATTCTGCAGGTGCCTTTCGTGTTTGCCCTTTCGCTGTTCAGGTATAACCCCAGGATTGTTGTGTTTTTTAGTCCGAGTGCCGACTTCAGGCTGTCGCTTGAAACACTACGAGTCAACGGGATTCTGCCTTCCAGTGGGGATCTTCAATTGCAGACAGAAAACCTGGCTAACCAGGTCAGCTTTATAATGCAAACAGAATATGAATAGGGATCTCATTTCACCTGCAAGTAACATCACATGCAGTGTCTTGCAAAAAAGGCAAATATTTTCTATCCTTTTCAACTTTGTATTTATGTAAAACACAAACGTCATTATCTCCTAGATGGATTTTATTTTATAGGCCAACACAAAGTGCCACATAAACAAATGTTTCTGATTTATAACTCATTAGTCTCATTTATTCTACACTGTTTTTCAGCTAAAGCCAGACAGCGTGGTGGAAGAGATTTCAGCTCGACAAGGGTTGATTTACTTTAAACTAAACCGCAGTCTTCTTGCTGAGGTTTGTTTGCGCTGACCTGACTCCCAGATAGCCCAACATTCAGAGTTCTTCTGATTGTTACATTTCAACCTTTTCTGTTTCAGAAATTGTTGGAGCCATTTGGGAAAGGCGAGAATGATAACTTTGGGTTAAATAGTGAACTTTTTGAAACTCTGAAGAGAGGGACCATATTAGTGGAGTTCAGGTGGGTTTAGTTTTATGGATCTGATAAGAAGTATATTAATATATTTAAAATTTGATTTTAAAACACAAACATTATGTGTTTTTTAGCTCCCCAAATATTGCTAAAAAGTTTCATGCTGGGCATCTGCGCTCAACGATTATTGGTGAGTTTGAGAAATGTATTTATTTTGCATACATTTCTTCTTTAGCATAATGCCCAGGAAAAGCACTCATACAACTTGAATCTTTGAAACCTAAGCTGGAATTTTATTTTACTAACACAAAGTAGTGTGCAGTTGTGATGTGGATGGGAAATGAGACTTGGTTTTCAAAATGATTTATATATAACAAAGCGAAAATGTGACTATGGATGTTATTTAGGAGTAGAGGACCTAATACAGCTAATATGCATTATTTTTTAAGTTGAAAGTATTGGACAATTGTTAGGTGATCATTTTGATTAAAAATGTCTTCAAAATAAATCTAACTTTTGCATGTATTTCTTCTTCAGGTAACTTCATAGCTAACCTGAAACAATCTCTCGGTAACAATGTTATCCGAATGAACTACCTGGGAGACTGGGGCATGCAGTTTGGTGAGTGTGTCATGCCAACTATGTTCCTGGAAGTGAAATTACTTCTTGTCAAAACCACTAATGTGAACTGAATTGAACTTTCAGGTTTGTTGGGAGCTGGATTTAGCAGGTTTGGGTGCATGGAAAAATTAAAGGAAAATCCATTACAGCATTTGTTTGAGGTGGGTATTTGATTTTTCCTTCTAAATAATTTTTTGCTCTGAATTTGAGTATATTTAGGTATTTGTTTGCTTTCATTCACAGTTTTTGGTTATAAAAGACAGTTGACTGTGGACTTTGGTTTCATAGTACAATGGATATTATGGTATTATTTGCTGTCTTCTGTACTTCAGGTTTATGTTCAAGTGAACAAAGAAGCGGAGCACAGTGAAGATATCAAACTTGCAGCTAAAGACTTCTTTAGACAGCTGGAGCAGCATGAAAACCAGGCCATGTCATTATGGCAACAGTTCCGGGATATCACAGTGAGAGAGTATCAGCATATTTACAAGGTCAGTTCTCTCTCTGAAACACAAACTCAATGTGAAACATGAAAGCACACAGAGGTTATTTAGATTTTTTTGCTTTTTGAATTTTCAACAGAGGTTAGGAATCCACTTTGATGTGTACAGCGGGGAGTCATTTCACCATGGCCAAACCCAGGAGGTGGTCCAGGAGCTGCAGAGCCGAGGTCTGCTGAAAACCTCAGAGTATGTAGAAGTCTTCCTTCATAACTGCACTTGTGGCCTTAGGAATGGCACTGATGCAAATGTATTAGATTTAAGATTGAATTATGCTTCTCCTAACCTGTTGTGCGGAGGATGCATTCATCCTGACGTCACTATTGTGAACGCTCTTGTTCACAATAGTGTGAACAATTGTTAGAATATTAAATCACCAAGGACTGATCTGGGGGTTATGAGTAAAGTTTGTCAGTTGTCATTCCATGTTTGAACAAGATCAGTAAGCTTGTAAAAAGGCAGCTCAAATTGCTGAACATTTAGGTGTAAATGTATATGAATATTTAAGAACCACACTGTTCAAAAGTGCCACTACTTAGCATTTGATTAAAAAAAAAAAGAAGTTTTTTTTTCTGGTTTTTTAGAGACACAGATGTGCTGAGGCCAGCCCCTGGTGGCAACTTGTATTAATACGGTTCAGCGCAACAGCTGCCTAGGGTTCATTTTAAGTTTATGAAATACATTTAGGTGTTATGTTCAGGTGTAGATAAATAATAATAATATTTTTTAAAACTACTTCTCCTGGTTTTTTGGGTTTTCTTTTTTTTTTTTAGAAAAAAGGCCTAAGTCCTAAATATGTGCTAAAAGCTTTACGTTTAATTTAAACAATCGATGGCCAACATTTTTTGCATGGTCATGTTTTCCTGAAACCTCATGATTGTGTTCTGTCATGCCTTTTTTTAATGTAGACCGCTAAAGAATACTTCTAGAAAGTAATTATATTGTTTTCTGATGATACTGTTTTTCTGTCTCTTCATTAAAGGTTCAAAATAGTATCTTTGTAACTGATTACAGGCTGTCATAGTGTGATGATTACTTCCTGGACCTTCATTTGTCAGACAAAGGAGCTTATTTATTTTGAGCCTAGTAAGGACCCACCAGAAGCACATAGTATTTACAATAAGGTTAGATTTTGGACTTTTAAGTATCTCAGGACCTTGGTTGACTGTCTGTTTTAATTTGATTTAAACACAGATCTAATTACCAAGCAGATTTAACCCATGTGCAGAGACTGAACTGTCTTTTTTATGTTTTTAAACTTAATTATCCATTGTCCACTTGCAGGGATGTAGTGTGGGCCTTTGAACATTTATTTTCTGATTTAATAGCTGGACAGTGAAGAATAAAAAGAGTTTAAGTAGTATTGTGAATATTTAATTGAATTCAGCTGTTTCACCTGTTTTTTCCTGTATCTGGAAAAAACAGGTGGTTTAAAAAGCCAAGAAAAGTACCAGCAAGCTCGACCACGTCCCTGTCAAAGGACTTAATCTAATTACAGTTTGGATAATGCTGCAGTGGTCAAACTGAAAACTAATTATGGATGCTGAAAAGTGAAAGTGTAACCATATGGAATAATTTTGCTAGAGACAAATATTTTTGTAGTATTTATTATGTTTTGGCTTTTTTTATGTGTCTATTATTGTGTTAACAGGAAGGGAACCGGCGTGGTTGATCTCTCCCCAAATGGAGACATGAGTAACATCTGTACGGTACTCCGCAGTGACGGAACGACCCTCTACATCACCAGGTAAGTGCAAGCAAGATTTAAAACCAGCACAGGATGTATACATGTGAGAGGGTCAGCAGATCAGCGCTTAGGTTGTTTTAGTGAATGTTTAATGTGTTTTATTATGAAATCTCGAATTAGTAGATTAAGTCACTGAAATGTTTTCTCTCACAGGGACATTGCTGCAGCTATCAGCAGAAAGGGAAAGTACTGCTTTGATGATATGATTTATGTGGTAAGAGCCGAAAGAAATCCATTATTTTTATCTACCGTACTTTGCTGTTATGTTGCTTTAATTAAGTTTCTGACTGCATCTGCTGCATTAAATAAATAGGAGAATTTCCAAATTGAAATGAACCTTCCTAAATAGTTTGTAAAAGGTCTGGATTTTTGTTTGACCTTTTTTTTCAAGTCTGGATAAGTATGGAAAAAAGAAAATGTAGTTGCCACAATTGTTCTTAAACCACATCTAGTGAAAGTCCAAAACAACGTATTTTACAAAAGATGGCAAACTTTGCAAATTGTACTTTAAAGAATTTGCATTTATAGCTGGATAGTGGTTTTTCAGTTGTGCTGTGTCATGATTTGTATAATCTCCAGAAGACTACAATTTAAACAGTTCAAGGTGAAAGTTGTGTACTCACATGGGCAGAATGTTCTAAAAACTGCTAGAAAAAACTAGAAATTTGAGCCTGGAAATCAATAGAAATTTGAAATGCAAAAGTGCAGAAACCAAACTTTTGATTACTAGTTAAAGTGTTCAGTTTACCTCAGTAAATCATGAAAAACCTGATTTTCATGTATAGTCAGTTGTGTGTGTGGATCTTAAACTACCAACTCACATTTTCCACCCGTATAAATACCATTTAATTTTCATGGTTAATCTGTTTTTTTATTTTCAGACAGACAAAAGCCAGGAGAATCACTTCAACCAGTTGTTCCAGATTCTCCTGACAATGGGAAATTCTTGGGCTGAAAGGTAATAACTGTGTGGGTCAGCTTGACACCTGCAGATATACAGAACATGTTCCACCTTTGGCAAGAAAGCCAAGAGGAATGACAACAAGATGACCAGGAAATAAATCACTTAATCCCAGAATGTCCTGACTTCATAAAATCAGATCTGAAGTTGATTATGAGTGTCTGACACAAAACAGTAACATTATTGCCTGTAAGCAAATCGGTGCGAAACACTTTATTCCTATTACATGTGACTGCTTCTCTATATACCCCTATAACCCTTATTAAGTTAACAGCTGTTTATAATTCAGCTTCCTTATACTCTAGAAAATAGCTTAAGCTCTTCAAATATGTGCGTGCTTCCTTAATTTAATTGACATTTATGTTACTGTGTCTTGTATAACTATTCAACAGCTTTAAATTTTAATTCATATTTAGATGTCGGCATGTGTCCTTCGGCCTGGTGCAGGGCATGAAGACCAGGACGGGTGAGGTGGTGTTTCTGGAGGATGTGCTGGACGAAGCGCGGGCCAGGATGCTGCACAACATGAACCAATCCAATAGTAAGGCCGTCCACATTTAAGTAATTTAGCATTTCAGATCATTAGCTGCTGTTAAATATTGCAATATGCTTGTATCTCAGTACTTGTAACTGTAAGAAAAAGTAATACTGCTGCAGCACATGATCACAAATCTAGTTAAAAAAAAAATTATTTTTACTATATTCCAGTTATTAATGAATCTCTGTGAACCCTTGCATGTTTTTATATAATCTAACTTGGTCTGCATGGTTGCACAGTGCAGCATTCTGACAGTCTTACAGGACAGAAGCAAGGTCCTGCTTCTACAGAACTAATTTCAGTGAAATTGGTAACAGATTGTTTTGTAGTCTATGCTGTACATGCTGTAATTGCTGGCAAAAAATACAATTAAAATAGAGAACATAAAAAAAGTATCAAATTTTTCCACCGCTAACTGACAAATATAACAGACTGTTGGCTTCTCTTTTACAACTCATGGCAGACTCACTCTGAAAATGTATTGGTCAGGTTAATCTTGGGAGTGACAGAAATTATTAGGTTAGAAATGATTTCATCTGAATTGCTGTGGTTAATGTGGCAATAAAAAAGTATGTTCTTTTAAAATAGGAACAATGATGACCAGAATGAGAAACTTGTCATCATTTAGTAGGAGTGAAATAGTTTGAGGCAGTAACACCCAGAATCAATCTTTCCACAGCAACGAAGGAAATGGAAAACCCGAAAGACACAGCAGAGAAAGTGGGAATCAGTGCACTAATTGTCCAGGTGAAGCATCACAACAGATCTTCACAAAATCCCACGAGTTGTTTTGCTTGTTGACAGGAAAACTGTTGTTTTATCAGGATTTTAAAGGTCCCCTTCGGTCCGATTATAAATTTGACTGGGATCGGATGCTGCAGGCTCAAGGCGACACCGGCGTCTTCTTGCAATACACACACGCCCGACTCTGCAGGTAAGCATGAGTTGTTATAAAGATTTAGGTATGGTTGTTTAAAGCAGTATGATTCATATTATGGCAGATGATTACACAAAATTAATCACAAAAAAGTTATTTTGTATAATCATGGGAAAGACTCCTGACTTGACTTGAATTCAGCAAATGCTGTTCATACCTACACTTAAGAGTAAAACATTAAACATAATTTCTAAAGAAAGCTGACTGTATCAAAGGATATTAATTGAATGTTTAGTGGAAGGAAAAAGTGCAGTAATGTCCCAGAGTCTGGATGAAGAGGCACAGAATTGAAGTTTTCACATTCAGTAATGATTTATAGGCCTACTTTAACTGCTGCTGTTGGTGCAGTTTCAGGTTGTTCAACAGACTGAGAACCTCCATGTCCTGCTGCATTGATGCAGTTATGTAATCCAAAGGAACCCTCTACCAAAGGATTTACTGTATATTTGATTAAAAATCTTCTAATTGATCTTGTGAAATATTCCAACTTTCTAAGAAACCCTATGCCCATAAACATCAAATTAACAGCAATAAATGCTTGAAATATACAAATCTGTGTGTCATGAATCCATCCGTAGTTTTGCTTTTTGCCCTTTGGAAAAACAGGACGTTTAATAAGTGAATCATACAAACTATAATGTTTTGGCAGTCTAATGCAGAGGAATGAAGGTGTGGAGGCAGCTGCCTTCAACCCATCCTGCTTGTGTGAGTGGACTGGTGTCGCCATCCTTCAGCACCTCCTTCGGTAAGCATACAACCTTCCACTGTGCTGTAACAACATCACAATCTACCAGTTAAATAGTAATTTGTTTGTAGTTACGATGAGGTGTTGTATCAGTCGGACCAGGACCTGCAGCCCAAATACCTCGTCAACTTTTTACTGAAGCTGAGGTAAGGAGCCGGATGTTTGTTTTGAGGGTTGGCCCTGCGAAGGTTCAGAACTTTGAATAAACACACCTGTTCATACTTTTATTAGAACTCTGTACCTTACAGCCACTTCGTCGCATCAGCACACAGGGAGCTGCCAGTGAAAGGAAGTCCTCCAGATGTTGCACAGGTTTTTAACAAAACACTTCTAACTGTATCTGAATATGAAAAATTACATAAAAAACATTTTAAAATGTCTTTTTGTTCACTATGCAGGCAAGATTACGACTGTTCAGTGCAGCATGCTCGGTTCTGGCCAGCGGGATGAGAATACTTGGAATCACACCAGTTCAAAAAATGTAAACTAAACCTTTAAAGATCTTTGGTAGTGAATACAAAGTCCTATATTTTTCCAAATAAAATTAAAAATGCATACAAACTTCTACCGTGTCTATGATTTAATACGTTTTAAAATAACATTTAAAAACACAATGCAACATTGATACAAAAGACACTTAAGAGGTTCAATAAAAATCAAACATGCACTGATCTTTTAAGTCTAATGTCTCCTGTACACCTGCAGGCTTTAATTGAACCTCTGATAATCACTTTGCACAGTTAAAAGAATATCCTTCAGTATGTGAAGTTGTCTTGTTTATGTGCCTCCTGTACAGATGTACTACTTCACTAAAGATTAATTCACAGACCGCAACTCACTTCCTCAGATTATCAAAAAACTTTACAATCAGGAAACTACCAAGAGCCACCTACCCCTCTGTTTGTATCAGCTGAACTTCTTGTAGCACAAAAAGAGAGGAGATGTCAAAATACTGTTAATTCAAAGCGTAACCATCTATCCCATGTGAAGGGAGGAACAAATTTAACCAAACATAGTGCGGACCCAGTTTAGTGTTGATGTGGAAAATGTCTCTTTAATCACCCCATGAAGTCCTGCAGGTCAACAGAAAACATACCCGACTCTCCTGACAGTGCTTTGGTGAGAGTTTGACTCACACATTAATTAGTTTCTGTTTAAGTTCGGAGTCTGTTGCTTTATCTGCCCGGGTCACTTTGGATGTATCCTGCTTTGGAAGTCCATAGAGGTAAATGGAAACACACACCAGCAACGCCCCAGAAGCAAATGTGATTGCTGCAAAGGAAGAACATAAAATTAGTTTGCAAAAACGAAAAGGCATAATTAAAAAAATAAAAACTTCTTAACTTTTGTTTATAAGCGATGATCTCAAAAGTATACATGAATAAGAATATTTACTTTTCTAATAACCAATATTTTCCTAAAAATTACACCAGCTGGCCATAGACTTTAGAGGTTTTGTCCAAAATGTTTACTTTACATACAAGATAAGTACATCAAGTAATGATATTCTGCAAATTACATGAGACTGTCAGTCATTTACAAATTGAAACCGACTCAATAACCTGTTTGCATATGTACTACACTGCTTAATCCTTAAACATCCTAAAGCTGAATTCCTTTTCTGTGCCAAATGCTCCCATGTAGTGAGGTGGCTGGAATCTGCAAACATTCTTAATTCAGTCTGCTAATAATGTGTGTATGGGAAAGAAACATACTTATCTGCAATCCAAATAATAGGACAGATGCAACTGTTGAGAGAACAATGGCCGCTGCAGCTGAAAAGCCCTTCATGATGTTGTCTGTATACTTCACCACTACGGATGTGTAAAGACCACCAACACTGGCCAGAACTGCAAAAGCACCAGAAACAGTGTCAAACAAATGTAATACTTTAGACTTAATTCATCATCGGCTTTCCAAATACTTACATACAACCAAGCACACCCATGGTGTGTAGCCATAAAAGAAGCCTTTCTCCATGACCTTTTCTCCATCATTGATGAAAACTCCAATCAGGGTCACCACGATGCCAGAGAGGTACATCTGAATGTTTCTGACCCACAGAGATGTATCTGAGCTCTTCAACACTTTCTCAAAGTACACACCTTGATTACAGAAAGAGAAATAAAACTAACTTAACCCATGGGTTAAAAACATCTCTCTTTCAAAGGGTCTAGCTCTTAATTTTACCTGCAAATCCAGAGCAGAGGACAGCCACAGCAATAGCCATGAACCCAATAAAGGGATTCTGTTCAATCTGTAGCAGAAAAGAAAAACTGGTAAACACCAGAACACCTCACCAGAACAGACAAAACTCACCTGATGGCAACCGAACCTGAACTTTGATAGCTTCTGCAGGCTTCCACTGAACCAGCGTTACGCCACCACAAAGCATGAAAACAGAAAACCACTGCAGCCGGCTGAGAGAGCGGTTCAGCATGAGGACTGTACACAAGGCCGTGCAAGGGATCTTCAACTGATAAGTCACCTAAACAGCAAAACACAAAACCGATCTAAAGACGGGCATTTTTTTAAAGCTTTATAAGCATTTCATATCCTGATAACACTGGAGATATAAGAGAATTTACATCCAGAAGCCCGGAATGTTTATTAGGTTGAAAATACATAGGAGTAATAATAAACTACTGTCTCATGAAGACAATGCTATTAAAAATATAATTAAACGCCATTTATCAAAGATGTTCTTGCGGCCGTGTTCCTACAATCAGCTTTAAAGTTAAATTGCACACAATTTAACTTTATGACTAAAAAACAAAAAAACCACTCACAGAATATAAACATTAAGTATAAATCTGGACATTTTACATGAAATAAGGATGAAGGAACAGCATGTACATGTATTTGTAGCTGTTATATATAAAAACAGAGGAGATTTAAGACAATGCAAATATGCATATCTCATTTCACAACAGACAAATGAGAGAAATGAGTCAAAGTGACCCTGAGAGTCACTTTATGACTCCTGGAGTCATAAAGTGACCCTGAGAGTCACTTTATGACTCTTGGAGTCATAAAGTGTTCATTGTGCTCATCAGAGAGACAGCCTGAGGAAATAAACAGTCTCTATGATGGCTGGGCTTTGCAAATTTCCTCTGTGGCGCTGACCTGAAGGTTAAAGTCTAAACAGTTTGTGTCCAGGATGTGTGGGGCCTGCAGAGATGTTGGCTGCCCTTTTTTCTGACCCTGGACCTGTATAAGTGATGGATGCTCAGGCACCATCTCTGGACCCAAGATAGGGTGGTTCCTAGAAACTATAAGTTTCTATTAGGAACTTCTGGTTCCTTACAGGATTTATTTGCTCTAATGGTTTTCATTACTTTCTGTATAACATGGTAAGTTTTATACCAGTGCCAGACTTTTAATTTATTTCTGCAAGTTCTCTTGTTTGTGTCAGTTAACTCAACAAAATCCATGTTCATATTCTAAAGTATCTTTTCTCTTTAGCAATTTGTCCCAGAACACAAGTAGTCAAAACACGTCAAAATAAAATGGACATGATTCCAGAAATTTCTGTCTGTTTTTTTTTTTTGTACAAATTAGTTACAATTAGAGGAACAGAGCCTATTTTACCTGATAAACTGCTGCATCAAGGTTACTGAGTGCAACAAAGGCCATGTTGTTCTGAACTGCATACACTAACGAAGGCACACTCAGCTTCAGCAGTTCCTTTGGGCTGTAGATGATCTGCTCCACTATCATGTTCTTGAACCGTAAGATGCTACTCGTTTCTCTAGAGACATTGAAAAAACGGGAAAATTAAGATTGTTTTTTTAGCGCAGATATGGAGGAACAAATACGGCAACAATACATAACATGATCCTACTGTACCAAAAAGAAGAACCAGTTTGGCAGCTTTTCTGCTTTGAGAAAAATATTCTAAAACACAGAAGATTTTTCTGTTTCTATGATGACACACTTTTTAGTAGGAAAAGCTAGCTGTTTAGAATAGCTTAATTTGCACAAAAAAAAGTTTAATAGACAACTATGATAGGGTTGGAATAAGGGCTGAAATTAAGGTTGGGATTAGGTTTGGAATGAGGATTGGAAGGAGTGTCACGAAAAGGCAAATATTTCATAAACCATAGAAGATATCAATGCTGAAAGACAAACCTGTAATGTCCTGAATGAGCAGAATATGATAAATGTTGTCTGAAATTGCCCAAACTATGCAGAACTAGTTAAGTGGCGAAAAGTGTGCAGATCCTGGAAGTATTTAAGAAATATTTTGAAGGCTGTTGTGGAAAAAATTCATTTAAAAAATAAAAATCTGATTAAGAAATTTAAATACCATGTAGACACCCTACAATAAAATATCTAAAACAAACAAACAAACAAAAATCTTTGAAATTTGCACATATACCTCATTTAATCTGGTTCCAAATGCACCTATCTTCATAACTAAATCGAATTAGCTTTAATGTCATTTAAAGCTAGATGTCTAAATGACAAAGTTAAATAAAACTAATTTAACTTTGGAATTAAATCAAAGTCCAAAGTTTGATTTAGCTTTTGGAGTGAAATCAAAGGCATTTTATTTAACTTTAATTGCCCTTCTGGGATAAATAAAGTTTTACTGAATTTTATTGAATTGAATTATATTCATAAACTTTAGGGTGCATAGTCAGTTAAAGAGTGGAAGCACAACAGCTTATAATATAGTTGTAGGGACACCTGTTATCTCTATTCTAACTATGAACACTGATGAAGGGAAACATGTGAAGCATGCAGACCTTTCCCCCTGAAGGTCTGAAATGGGACACACTATGCAAGACTGTACTAGTAATCCAATTATGAGAACACCAACCTAAAGGCAAATGGTTGTCTATGTACAGTGCAGGTTATGCACTCATTACTCAGCAAGGGAAACTTACGCATGAACAACTGCATAAATTCAGCTTTGTATGGAGGAAGTGTGCCTGCAGCACAGCCGAGGTGTTGAGGTCAAAGGTTCTTTTTAATTGCAGCATATGCTCATCTACATTGGTGTGCTTGGTGTCTTTCTGTCGTCTTGATAGGTCCCCATAAAATATCTGTGGGTTTAGGTCAGGCAGGTTTGCTAACCAATCAAATTGCCATTCAGAGACTAAGGACAATAAATATGTTTTTTTGTGTTTTTGACAGTGAGGAGAATGCACTGAAACATGAAATCAGAATTTCCATAAAGCATGTAAGGAAAGTGATCTAAAATGTCCTCTCAGACAGTTGCATTGACTTTGAAAAAAAAAACAAAAAAAAACACCACTGAGCAACAAACCAGTGATTTTCCTCATTATTCCTAGAAAGACGATTCGGTCTCTGGAACCAGAGACCGATGTCTCATGGAATGAAACAATCAAATCCTGGATAAATTTGTGCTGGGTGGCTTTTGCAACACAGACTCCAGCTGCAAATAATGTCCTGTTAATTTTACTCTTCTATATCACTGGTTTTGTCTAGTAATCCTTTCAAAGCAAAGGTTATGCCTGTTACTGCTCCTTTCTCTAGTACATTTTTCCTTCCATTTAACTTTCCATTAATATATTTGATACAGCACTCTGAACACCTAGCTTCTTTAACAATTATCTTTAGGAGAATAAGCTGTTTTCTGTAAGCATTTCTGTAATATTTTTAATAGGTGTCAATTTTTCATAGACTGATTTTTGGGGATTTTATTAGCTGTAAGCCATAATCATCTAACTGACCATAAACAAACACTTAAAATATTTCACTGTGTGTAGAGAATCCTTATGAGATACATTTATTTACTGAAATAACATTTTCCATTATATTCTAATTCACCGAGACGTAAATACATATATCCAGCACTGTATCAAATGTGATAAACACTTACTTTGCCAGCATACCAAGGCTCAGAATTAATTTAATGACCTCAGTGATGCACACCGCTGTGGTAGAGAAGTACAGGTCCCCTGATGAAATGGTCCGTGTGTACCTTAATGCCACAGTGTACGCAGCTGCCACCAGCGTCATCACTGCCAGGCAGTACAGCTTGAAGACTACACTCACGTTTTCTGCGGAGAAAAACGATCAAAATGTAGTTACTTATAGCATGTCATGTAGACATTTTCAATTTTGATACTTTATTAAGAAGAAGAACGGTGACGCGAACAATGATCTGTATTACTGAAGCTTTAGTTGCGAATATTTTTCACTTTATTCTAATTTTACTTCAGCCCCAAACGCCACGGTAGCTAGCACTAGCCTGCCATGCTAGTGTGATAACTACAGAGGGGAAAAAATAAGGTGAATGACTTACCTACGGCCATTTTCGTACAACTTTATGTCCGTCCTAGAAGAAATTAAGTCAGTTACCTTCCCCCTGTTACATGCCATATATACCAGAAGAGCTCTTCAGAGTTAACGGATTAAAGTGGCCAACCAGCGACAAAACCAAAAACACTCACTTCCGGTTTCCTCCTACATCTCCCAGAATGCAACGGAAGTGTAAAGGTGCGTTTGCATTCCGAACCAGTCTGTCCTGAGGAACATGTTGCTCAAAAATGTTTAACTGAAATAATTCATGCTTTGCAAACATTACTTAGGCTGTCATAAAAAAATAGAAACTTAATAAAGTATTATTTTTAATATTAGGAATTGTTCTTCGTCGGAGGTTTCTAATACATAAAAGATAATAAAAGTATGATGAGCATTACATCTTCAGCTTCAATATATTGTAGTTGATCTCTTTCAAATGATCCCGGCAATGCATTATAAAATAATTCACACTTCTCAAACTATTTCACTCTTTGTCACTTTACTGCACATTTCAGAATGTTTGTTTGGTTTTTATGTGTTGGACCAACATAAAGTAATAACACTGTGAGTAGGAAGGGCAATGTTTTAACAAAACCAAATCTAGTGTGGTGCTGCATCCTTCTAAAACCATGATTCCCTGTATAATAAGCAAAAACATATTTAATAAATTATTCAAGCATAACAATATGCAGTCAGATGAACCTAAAACCAGTTGAGTCACATTTGAAATGTGCTTTGAGTCATTGTGTTTGCTTTACCACAAATCAAGTTGCCTAAGAAACATATAAAGTATTCCTACTTAGCAACAAGTTTTCAATACATTGGAATGATTGTATAGTTGTAGTTTGCAAAGATAAATATAATTAAACTAAGTAAATACAATTTTTATTTTTCATGGAAATAAATTATTATAATTGATCTGTCTGTTCTTTACTTTCTCAATTTAGTGGTTGTTTTGATTAAAATTCATAGTGAAATTTTTTTGGGATGTTCAATTATTTTGTGGTTTGTTTTGGCAGACAAAATCCCCTTTTAAATATCAGCTTATGAATTCTAAAAAGCTTTAATTATCACTATAAGATAAAATTACATATTTGTTCAAATGACTTGTTGAAATGCAGAATTTAAAGTTGAGGGATCAGACTTGGGATCCGAATCTCTTACCTTGGACGTGACCTTAACTTGCATATCTTTACTTGGAAAATGATTATGACGTGAAAAACAGTAGCTTGGTCCCACCTCTGCCCATTAAGACATGTAATAAGAATGTTTCAATTGCTTTATTTTTTTTCCTAGAAAGACTAGCATGGCACCAGATATTTTTGGAATAACTAGGATTTTATTACGTTATTCTAAAAAATAAGAAATTAAACAATACAAATGAAGTGGGCATTAAAAAATGTATGTAATATTTGAAAGACAAGCTTTGTGTTAGATGTGCACTGAAATCCATATTTAAATAACACATTTTGGTTGCAGGAAACTGACAGATGCAAAGCATGTTATGTTTGTTTTGCTGAAATGAATTTTATTGCAATAAGTTAAAATTATAACATTTTGCAGGCCCAAACTAACAACTGTTTCTCTGAACAGCATAAATAACAAAATAGGCAAAGAATCACACTGAAAAGAACTAGAAATATGTGTTTCAAAAGAAATTGTTACTCACCCTTTAAACAAAGGTAACTGGAGCAAAAATCCATCAATAATCTTAACTGTTTCGGTAGTTAAACTTAAAGCCCGACTTTTGTCTGAGCTTCATATGGTAATTTAGGAGAAAATCCTCCTCATCTGGGAGTAACAGCTGACCTCCCACCAGACCTAAACAACACTGCAGCCTACTGGGCATGCAATGAATCTGTAGGAAATTTGAAATGGGCAAAAACAGCAACACAGTTCACCCTTAACTCTGATTTTCCCACAAACACCCAGATCAGGATTTTATTCTGGTGCAGCTCTACTCACACAAAGATCACTGTCCATGCAAGGGTGTGTACTACCGCTGGAGGTAAAAGCTGCATGACTGTAAGCACACCGATGGATGGAGAAACTCAAGAGGTGTCAGATGGAACGTGCTCGAAGCCTTCGCTCTCCCTCACCAAAGCCCTCTCCAGGATTATTCGGCCCTCCTTGTATCGCTGACTCTCCTCTGTGGCAAACTCGTACATCCAGCCCAGCTTGCTGTTGCAGTTCTTGCAGCTGACGTCTCGCACCATATGTCTTCCCGTCAGCATGACTCTGTCCTGCACCTCGCTGTGCTGCAGATTCACAACCTGAAGGGCAACAGTTGTGATTATGATCACTGGACTGTGAATAAGAAATTGACTTACCCCAACAAACTACAATGAGATTCAGAAATCATATGTAAAAGCTCTTTGTCTGAATGCTAAAATGTTGAATGTTTTTCCATATTTCTTTTTCAAAAATCGAACTTTACGTTCCATCTGTAACTTTTAAGCATCGAGTTCCACAGGGTTCTGTCCTTTGTCCCATTTTATTTGTGTCCTATTTATTTCACTATTGCCACCCTTTAAAATGCAGCTTTTGAACACGAGTGAATCTTTAAAGTGTCAGTGATACAGAATTGATTACAATCCTGGGTGTTGGGCAATTTTCTCCAATTAAACAAAAACCAAAAAGAGGATTTTATTTCTTCTTCAGATAGGTTTGTCTTCCAAATTGGTGGGCACTTGTTATTGACATTCAGTGGTAATTTAGTGTTTAAGTAAGTCTAAAGAATTGTTTTTGAATCTGTTAAACATTATCACTGAACTGAGTATCATTCAATGCCAAGATGGGGTGGTTATTTCTGCTTTTTCTACACCTCATGCAAATTATTGTAATTCTGTCTTTTACATTTTATAGAGAAATGTCTATGGAGTTCTTGGAGCCTGTATAAAAGGCCTCTAATTACCGTATTTTCCGGACTATAAGTCGCTCTGGAGTATAAGTCGCACCAGCCATAAAATGCATAATAAAGAAGAAAAATACATATATAAGTCGCACCGGAGTATAAGTCGCATTTTTGAGGGAAATTTATTTGATAAAATCCAACACCAAGAACAGACATGTCATCTTGAAAGGCAAT
>CAEFZY010021179.1:0-49628 GCA_903066815.1 Brachyrhaphis roseni | reverse complement strand
ATTAACTTGCGTCTTCCTCGACACATATATTCCACCTGTCTCACTCTTACCTTTTCTGCTGGAGCGCCCCTGGCAGCGGTAGAAAAAAATTCCCCTAAATAAGCCGCATCGTTGTATAAGCCGCATGGTCGAAAGCGTGTGGCAAAAGTCGCGGCTTATAGTCCGGAAATTACGGTATATATTGTCCAGGGAATACACACAGAGAGAAACCGGTGTTTTAGAAATACTGACCTAGCTAAATATGCTAATCGCTAATATAACATGCCAAAGACAATTTAGATATTGTTTAGTTGGTTAAGAAATGCCAACCTAGCTATCTATGCTAATCGCGAATATCACATGCCAAAAACAGTGATCAATTTGTCCTTTTAAATAAAATTCAATTAGAAAGTAATCTCTGTTTTACAGCGACTGTACTCGCAGTGAAGTCATAATATGAATAATCAACGACAGATAACATCTGAAGGCTAGATACAATGTTTTGAGTAGTTCTTAAAGTCAAACTGGAATTGGCTACAATCTCTAAAAGGTATGTGAAAGACAAAATATCATAAATTAGGAACACATTTCAAATTAGTGCTTCTTGACTCCTAAACTTGGGCTGATTTATGGTTGTGTCAGCAGACAACTAGATAAAGAGATAAATTTGAATAGGATGTCTACACTGTGTTCCAAATTATTGTGCAAATTGGATTTAAGTGTCATAAAGATAAATGTTTTTGTTGTGCTACTAAATTTATAGATGTATTGTGTGTCAGGGCTCTTTCAATCATTATAATTAATTTCAGAGAACTGGGTTGATTAGTTTGTCTGGTGAGCTCAATTAAAGGAAATCTATTAAGAAGGATGTTACACATTATTAAGCAGGCCACAGGTTTCAAGCAATATAGGAAAGAGAAAGGATCTCTGCTGACGAAAATCATCAGATAGTGTAGTGCCGTATGACAAGGTATGAAAACATTAGATATTTAACAAAAACTGAAGCGTTATCGTACTGTGAAGAGATTTGTGGCTGATTCAGAACAAAGATGGTTTGTACAGATAAAGGCACAATGAGGAAGGTTTCTGTTAGACAAATTCATCGGATTAAGAGAGCAGCTGTTAAAATGCCCTTACAAAGCAGCAAACAGTTATTTGAAGCTGCTGGAGCCTCTGGAACCTCAAGGTGGAGGATCCTCCAGAGGCTTGCGGTTCATGAACTTACTATTCGGCCCCCCCTACCCAGAGCTCACAAGCAGAAACGGTCACACACTGCAGGCTGCTCTTTGTGATGTTTTTTCACGCAGATAAGCAGTATTGGCCACATATTGACATTTTACATATGAATCCTTATCTTCTCTATATATTGTTTGTATTTTAAATGGCCCAGCTTTCACTAGCTATACCTTGGGAATAGATACAATGGGCACCATTAGTACTGTAACATTTCTATCAAGCATTTTCTGTTAAAAAGCAAATTAAGTTGCTTTCGTAGTTTTAGACTTTTGAGTTTAGTACTATTGTGGTGTATCAAAAGTAACCTGGGTTATTTATAACTATTCTTGACAAATGTGGTCTTTGAGTTTGCATTATTCATATAACACTTTCCCTGACAAGTGGTATGGTAGCCACTAACCAGCAGGAACAGAAACCTTTTGATTTGGGTTTAATGACTTTAAAATGGCCATGGGGGTAAATGTGCACTTGAGGGTTTTAATTACCAGCCTTTTCCTGAGCCATATGATATACAGATGAACTACTTAGGGCTTATCTTAGCTATCTACAGTTTCCAAGTCTCCTGAATAAAACTTGAGCACAACAAGCTAATAATTTTTTTGGGAAAAAAAAGAACTTAAAACATTAAAAATAATTAAATAAAAGCTCATGTAACTCCAATTAAGGCGAGGCGCCTGACTACGGCCAAATATGGTAAAAGGCAGTCAGAAAGGTTCGGCTGATTATCCCGTGTGTGAGAATAAAACACCATCAGACAGGAAGTAAGTTTAAGTTATGTAATTTAAATTAATATATTTGCATATATTTAGTAAGGCATCCAACAATAATAATATTAATATTTTCCTACAAGTATAAACAATAAACACAACAGGAAAACAACAACAAAATAAACCCTGATGACACCCAAGAGTTTTTTTCCCCTCTTATTCAAGTCTGTTCTTTTGTATGCAGGGTGATTAAAGGTCCATCAATCAATAATCAGAATGTTTTTAGTCCATGACCCAAGGCAATAGGTCCGGAGAAGAAAAGTAATTTGGTTCAATGAATTGCTACCGCAAAGCTGCAGTGATCCAGCAGCTCGCCATCCTGGGTTGAAACAAGGGGTGGGAAAAAAAAACCTGACCTAAAAGGTCATAAATAAATAAGAAAACAAATTAGCATTCACATTTAAATATTTTTACTGCTATCCAAAATAGCTAAACATTCATCAAAAAAATTAATTGCTGTGTTCCATAAAACATTTAAATTCAAATGAATTTTAAGTTACAGATCAAATTAAAGTTACAGATCAAATTAAAGTGCATTTTCAAGTTGTATCTAAGTTTAACTGACATTAAACTTAGACTTAATTGACTTAAGTATTGTTTCAATAAACAATGAATTAGTTTGTTTTGTTGCGCAACTCCAAATAAATCAACCAATTCCATAGTTCTATAGGCCCTCAACAAAATCAATGAAAACTAACTAAAAGTATCATAAAAAGGACAAATTTGCAAAAACCAAGGGACTTATTTAATACTTTGAGGATATATCTTCTATTCGGCCACAAAATGAAGAAAAAGAGAATGATCTTTTAAGCTATAAGACCATTTTTAAGTCGCCAATACATAGATTTTGAGTGGGCGTGTCGCTATTGTGTGTTAAAAAAACACAAAGTACGTAAAATTAACGACTCACCGTCGAGTGGTTGCCAGAAAACACTATTATATAATCTTTCGGCTGTGTTAATTTGACTCTATTCAGCAGTATTCTTCAACGATTTTGGAAAACGCCAAGCACAAGCAGCTAGCCACATCCAATAGTGTGCTGTCAGTTTGACCCGCCAAAATAAAACAGGGATTGATTATTTTGCCCAGGTTACACTCATCTAGGTGCAGGACGGAAGTGGCTCAACTGGGGACCAATGTATCCCTCCCTTCCCACTCCTTTCTCAACTTTACAACTGTATTTTCACTGGCTACATCCATAAAAATGGCCAACGTTTGTGAAAGTGGAATTTCTTGAGGTTTCCTGGCTGGTAGCAGCTAAACACACACTCAAGCTACATGAGGTGAAGGGTTTGAATCATGTCTTACATGATTCACATGTAAAACATGTGAATCACATAAGATTTACATGTCTTATGATTTGTCCAAAAACCATAAGACATGTGTCTTTGTATTTGTTTAGATTGTCGTTGTTCACAATTGCCAAACTTTCTATCAAATATGCGTCTATGTCTGAAAATCACACAGGGTAGAAAGTCCTTATTTTTTCCCATGACTGTTTGTTGTAGAAATTGTTAAGTGTGACCTTAAATATGGCAGAAACGTTGACAAATCAACTTGTTCTTGAAGTGAAACACCTCCCCGTTTGATCAAACAGACTCAAATTAAAGGTTGTATTTTTGTAAAATCCCCAGCATGAGAGTGTGAGATGTTCCTCCTGAGACAACAGGATTTTAATTACGGCTTAGTGGGTGACAGTAATTGCAGAGAGCACTCTATGAACACAACAAGCCCACAGTTTATTAATAATCCAGAGTATGACTGAGCAGCCCAATAAAGTTGTGACAGTTACAAAGTGGCTACTTTTTCTCTAAAACGCCGAGGGCAAAAGCAGCAACTCGATGGCTTGCATAAATCATCGCTGCTTCATGAAGATAACAGATTTGTTTGCAGGCTGAAAATAAAAAGCACATTACCTGAATTATTACCGTGTCATATAACATGAGAACAATGAGATGAAATTGAGTTTCATTTTCACGCTTGTCTTGCTACTTTTTAATTGTAACTTTTGAATCAGTTCTTTCAACATTTATCTGAACAATAGCAATCATTGTTAGCCATCTTTTCTCTTTCACCAACGAAGAAAAGAAAAATACTCTGTTATCCTTGATGTTAACATTTGAGAGATTTCTCTAAGTGGAACTGAACAAATGTACGATCTAGGAGGAGCCAGTGGCACCTGGGCGTCCCCCCTTCCCACTGGGGTCCCACTCTTATCTTGGACAAAGCTAAAAATATATATTTTTAATTAAATAAACTAAAATGAACTTGCTAAATTAATTATATTAACAAACGGTATTGGAAAGAATCAAAGTTTAGTGTACCATAGCCAAGTTCAAGATAGTCTTAGGAACTAAATATGGTCAAGGTTACTTAAAAATAGTGAAATAGCCCTTTAATGTAGCCTTGAATCTGTAGCGGTAGTACAGCATCATTAAGTAGCTTTAATATTAGAAGGACATTCACACAAGAAATAGGAAACTATTTCAAGTCGCAGCGGATCTTTTGCTTGTGACGCCCCCAGTGGGACATGACGCCCTGTGAGGTTGCCCATATCTGATAAGACCTGTTCCACTAATATCACCTGATCCTTCTGAGGCTAATAATCAGTCATCATTAAAAGACTGCATGAAGAAAAGGGAAACGTACAAACAAAAGACTCGTGGACAAATAAATGTATATTTTATTTATTGCAAGTTCACAAAAACAAAAGACAAAAATAAAAAAATTAAAAAGTCACTGGCTTCAGATCTGTGGAGGCTCAGAGGAGCAAACGCAGCAGTGGCCTACAGAACTGACAGGCAGACGGTTGAAATCACTGGCTGTCAATTCATAGGTCATCACCTTGTGGCCCATCGCGTTACAAAAACAAACAAACAAAAAAAGCAACTTTCTCCAATCGGCAACAGCAACCTTTGGTAACCCTTGGTAATCGGTCGGCCTCTGCAGGTAACAGCACCTCCACTGGAACCGACAGCAGCTTCCACATGGAGTTGCTGTTACATCCAGCGACAACCACTGGGATCGTCGATGACACGGAGGATGAAGGTCGCCTCACACGATCGTCCGCTTTCCTTCAAAGAGAGAGAGAGAGAAAAGAAAACTATGCGTTCAAGCGAGGGTCTGGATTTAGTAGCCGGCCGACGCGGCTCCGCTCCCAGGCGACTTTGACCTGACAATTTCCTCCTCCCAGTTTTTATAGCCTGAAGTATAAACAGCATCAATGCTCGCACTCCTCCAACAGCACGGCCAAAGGGCCAAGGCCTGTGTAGATAACACAGATTTTATGGCTGCTGTCAACATGAAGGCGAGTATTAGGGTGTGTCTGACCTGTGTACCTGCAGGCCCCGCGTTTCCTGCTCACTCTGACATTTGTCTTCATAAGCTCTTGATAACTAACCTGCTTTGTAGGTCGAGCTACAATATTTGGGTTATTTTGTAGTTTTAATTCTAGCTTGGAAAGTTGAAAAAAAAAAAAACAAGAAGTCACACCAAGAAATATGACTCATTTGTCATGGATCAATAAAGTACTAAAAGAGGAATAAAGACAAAGAAGATAAAGATGGGTTTTACCTTTCAGTAAACCATTTTGGTGGTTTTGTTTCTCTCTTCTACTCACCTTCAAATTCAACATGGCCCGGCGGATTTCACAGAAGAGGCCAAAGGTTCGAAGAGCAGCAGGGCGTCGTGACCCACAGGCGGACAAGAAGGCCGGAAAAGGGGCCCGAAGCCCACCTGCCGGGACCGGGTCAGGTGTGAGCGTTGCCCACGGCGATCGGCCGGATCGAGACAGAGAGAGGGAGAGAGAGTGGGGAGGGCGAGTCCGCGTTTCGATGCGAGCAGCAGGAGAGACGGCAATGGCAATGACAGAGAGGTACGGCGGCCAGTTTAAGTCATCGGGAGTCGCTGGACGGTTAATTATTACATCCGCTGTCAATATTTAACAGGCCGAGCGCCCTGCCCCTCAACCCAACATCCTGATTCCACTCTGAGTGGCACTGAGGGTGGGGCCGGGCCCTCAAGTACATCTCTTTTGTCCCTCATGCAGAAAATATGTATTCAGCACCACTTATAGCCCTCTGGAATCAAAATCTACAAAAATAGATAACTTAAACTGCGATTGATGAAACCTCTACTTCATAGACATTTACATTTAGAGATCACAGGGGACTTGACTTTGGTTGGAACGAATAAAAACCCCTTTTTAGCTACCGGTTGCTTGATCAGAAGCCAAACTCAAAAGTGTGAAGCAATCTCCCATGAGGAAGCAAAAAGAAAAAAAAGCAAACTCTTGATCTCTGTGGAGCCCGATTAGACGACATTACAATACAATAAAAGGTTAAAGGCTTTGTTAAAGATTGGTGGAGGCCTCTTTGGTGCGAGCAGGTTACAGTGCGTCGCAAAAAAAGTTCTCATTTCACGGACTTTAATCGCGTTTTATCACGTTATGACCGCAAACTGCGTTTTATTGAGATTTCATGCGATAGAGCGACACAAAGCAATGCTTAAATGTCAAGTGGAAGGATGATGACACATGGCTTTCAAATAAAAAAAATAGAAATCTGAAATGTTGATTTGTCAAATTAATGATTTAGGGAAACACTGTTTGTTGCTCTGATGGTTGCACAAATTTTCTTGTACAAAAAAAATATTTGCCCTTTTTATCTTTTACAAATTAGCTCAAACTAAGTCAGGATGTCTAGGTGCTAGCAACCAAATTTAGTGTCTTTATCCCAAGGCAACGACCAAGGCAATCTTTGTCCCAACGATTGCCTTGTGCATGGTCATTCATTCATTCATTCATTCATTCATTCATTCATCCATTTTTATTGTAATTGTTATTAAAGCTCCAGCAGACCTCACAGACGTCTTAGAACACAGCTGTCAAACTCGAGGTCCGGGGGCCAAATCTGGTCCGCCGTCGCTTTTCATGTGGCCCTCTAGACTCCAAATTACATCAATAAGTCCTTCCAGTTTTTCCACGAATCTGAAAAATTCACACAAAATCAACAAATCTCTACATTTGTTTTCTGATTTTATTGCAAATTTTCTCAAAATTGGTCAAAACCTTTATGGGTTCAAGTGGCTGCTGCCTCAGCCTTCCTTGATTTTATAGTCTGCAATTGACGCGAGTAATAAAAAGTCACATTTAACATCATACATTAGCGCGAATATCGTGAAAATCCCTTACAGACATTTCTAAGTTGACGACACAAAATCTGTAATTTTGATTGCAAAAAAACAAAAACAAAACACTAAAACAATCACAAAATCTTGGAGGAACAGCTATTTATTGATGTTTTCGCTGCTTATTTGGTTTTATCAATATATTTTCTGGCACAGCTGGCCCTTTAAGAAATGAAAATGAGCTCGACACCCCTGACTTAGAAGTTTTTGTTCTTGAGATTTTCCACTGCGGGGATGTGAGGAGACAGAGACCGTTAACACATTTAAACACTAAAAGCGACAGGCAGCCATTGGTGATCCAGAATCGGGGTGATGTGTTGGTAATGTTCAGGTTGATATGAAGGACATACCATGTTTGCACGCTGGCCCAAAAAGTGACAATTCATCTGATCAGAGCAAAATAGCAAATTTTCTATTGGCTTTCCCTCAGCAGTTGATCTAATTGTTGTCTTGTGAAGTCACGATTCTACATGAGTTGTGAATTGTTGCAGCTCATCCAGAGTTACTATGGAAACCTTGACTGCTTCCAGGCTGATTGAAATGTATTTTATTTCCTTCTTCAAACGTCTACATAAGTTTCTCTCTGACGTCTCTGCTGTGTTCCTTTGTGATGCTGTTTGTTCTCTAATGGCCTCCAACAAACAAAAGTGTTTTTGGTTTGTCAAAACTGTTTAATTTTAGTCAATTTTTGTCTAAAATCAGGAAAAATGGCTTACAAGTCACGTTTGAGCAAGATGTAGGAACTTGTTTTAAGTCAGTAATTCCTTAATATTAATTAAAAAAGTATTATTTCCACTAGGAGATTACTTCACTTATAACAAGATATTTTCCCCATATTATGAGTGAAATAATCTGCCAGTGGAACTACTTTTTATATCATTATTGAGAAATTATTGACTTAAAACAAGCTCCCATATCTTGCTAAAAAAGTTACTTTTGTCCTATTTCAACATATTTGAAACTAAACCAAAGGTTTTTGGTAAGATCTTTTAGCAGCGTTTACAGAGCAGCCGGAGTCACACTGACATTACACTGTACTGAGGTGAACTCTATTCTCTGAATTTCATTTAGGGGTGTCAGAATTAGGGAGGATATTCTGATCTCTTTTCACAAAATGTTAGCGGCTATAATGATGAAAAGTTCAAACTGTACGACAGTTATTAAAAAAAATAATACACGTCGAACAACACATATTTGCAGAAAAGAAAAGCTGATTATAAAATACTGAAATATGTTCGTCTTATTTCTTCTTAATCATACGAGCAAAGGTCTGTTTGTTCTGATCTGAGTCACAATGAAACTACCCTAAAACCATAAAAGAAAGATAAATCTTATGTTTTTCTGTCACCTTTTTATACTAATCCTTCTTTTAAAGTGTCTAAATTTTTAATAACGCAACAGAGAAGAAGCATGAATTATGGTTCTGTTTTTTTCTTTAACCTGACATTTTACCATTTTTTGCTGGTTTTTTTTATATTCATACACTTGAGCTATCTTATCTGAGGGGTAGGTACACCTTGGAGCAGAGTCCAGTGTCCTCAGGAGAGACAATATCCACACAGCAGTTCTTGCCGTGCAGATAAAGTCTCTCTTCGCGGCTTTGAATCGACAGTGACGAAGGTTGTGATAACTCCGAAAGCAATTTAGATCAGATAGCTGCATCGGCTCGCCGAACCCAGAGCACGTTGTCACACGCGGGCCCCTCATGCCCCCCTCTGCAGCCGCTCCATGAGCTGAGTTCAGAAATGATTGACTCTTTAGGGTTGTATATTCCATGAGTTTAATGACTAATTCAAGCTTAGAGCAGCCTGTGGCTCCTGTCTTTATCTACAGCTAGGTTTTGTTCCCTATTGCGATTGCCACCTCAGCTTTTTTTGAAGATTTTCTGACATGAAATTGGTCATGGACTGCAGTTTGGTTGCGGTGAACATAACGGGAGAGGAGCAAGATGAAAGAATTTGTGTGAAACAACTGATTGAAGCAAGGAAGTGGGATCTACCCACCATTTCCACTGTATTCGCAGAGGAAACGGTCCTCCATGCAAATCAACTCTTTAACTTCTCCGCCATGAATCACACTGCAAACACAAACTTTAATGCATTTTATTCAGAGTTTAAAACTGCGAAGTGACGGGATGACGCATGGTTTCTGAATTCAAATGTTCCGCAAAAATAAATAGATAAACCTGAAAAGTGTGATTATGCATCTGCGTTCACTGTTCAGTATCATGAAAAGTGCCTTTTATGCTAACACCCAGGCGTAGACACTGTCTCATGCTGCTGGAGCAACTGCCCTTTTTTTCTCTCTGAACAAAAAAGTGCCCTTCTGAAATACTTGTGTTTTTTTTTTAGTGAATAGTGTGTGACCCAGTAGCATTTTTGGATTTAGAAGTCTACATTACCAGAGACCCACATGTTTGCAATTTTGCCTGACAAGACCACTTCGTGCTAATGTCACAACTTCACTTGTCTCATTTTTGTCCAAGCAGAGCAAAAAGCAGCAAACCTTTCCCTGCTGCGTCATTATTAAGCATCAGACAGAAATTATTGACTTAAAAGAAGTGTACCTGATGCTCCCATATTCTCTCGCCATTACAGCTGTTAATTTGTGTCAAAAAGGTGTTAGATCTTTGTGCTGAAGCGTTGAGCTTCATCCAGCTGGGTTAGGGTTACTGTGACCTCTCTCGCCCTCTGCTGGTGGCAGCAAACATTGCAGACAGAGAGAGGAGTACAGGACCTGCTTGCAGTTACCATTATGCATTCAAAATAAGACAAACATTGTTTCACAACACATTTCCAGATCCATATTGAGCAACAATAGAAAAACGAACTCAACATGGCCGTAGATGTGCATTCTGAGACAAGTGTCCATAATGGTGGAAGTTAAATGAAACATTTAAATATTTACTCACCACCACTCATTGGTTAAAATTTCTACATAAATATTAAAGTAAATAACTGCATTAATAAGCATACTCTGTACGCATTGGCAGCAAATGTCTCTAAAGCGATATGTGAAATGGGAATGTGTGTGTTTATGAGAATCTTCCTCCAACAGAACATTTGCAAGGTCAGACACTGATGTTGGCAGAGAAAACCCGACCAGCACTCTAACCTGCAATTCATCCCGTTTTGGGATGAAAACAGGAAACTTAGAAAAGTCAAAAGTAAGTGCGGTGTTGAGGAGCCCTGCAGTGCTAGCAACTTGCAGCTAATGTTTTTAGAGGCTAGGAAATTCACCATCATGGAACTGAACCAAGTGTCAAGTATGAAGGAAGAAACCACAACAGGTTTGTAAATATTACAATTTTATTCATTCTAAATTGATGTTATCCCACAGATAGGTGATGAGATTAATGGTTTCAGGTAATAGTGACGCTGAACTACAAGGACCCCCAGGAGACAGTCAAAGAAAAGACCAATGTGAAGTCCAGCCAATTAAAACACAAAACTTCTAGAAAATGGGACATCTAAAAACGTTAGTGGCAGATCAATAAAGTTGCCTAATAACGAAACAAAATAGATGTTAATTTTATGGAAGCTTAATGTGGAAGAAATGGGATTAATTAATGTCGTTAACAGTAAGAAATGGTGATTTTGAAAACAGATTCCAATACATAACGTCTCTGGAAAAGCAGAAAAACTGGACATGAAATTACAATTTGGTTAAATAAAAATATTCTTCATCAATGCTCAGAAAGTTAGTATTTTTGGAACAAAAAAAAAAAGGGGAAGAAAAGTCGTTTTTGTTCAAATCTAGATGTGACTTTAAGACTTTATTCAGCTCTGATACTAAAAGCACTTATAAAGGTTAAAGAGCGCTAGCCAAGGCGATGAGTGGCAGCGGATTTTTTTAACGTCAGTGAAGGAAAACGTCAATAAAAGTTCTGTACAGGCGTTCTTGATCAGCACGAATTCCAGACGATGTTTCAAAACTATTTAACATTCATTAGTTCATTCTCTCTATGAACACAAGAGTTTAAATCTACAGCTACTTCCACGGTACAGTAGATGACATAAAAATAGACAAAAGATATGACAAAAACAAACACACTGACAACTACAGGAAGAAGAAAAAAAAACAACTGAAGTTAGGATTAGGATTCCTCTTTGATGGGAGTGCAGCCGGAGAAGAAACTGTTCTGGAAGCTGGTCAGGAGCCGCTTCTTCTTCTTGAGGAAGCTGACCGTCGTTCTGTCCTCGTTATCCTCTTCCTCGCCTTCCTCCTCCTCTGTCAAGGCGGGTTTCCTTAGCAACTTCAGCTCAGCAGTGCTTTGGCCCATGTCTCCAATTTCCTTCAGCACCTACAAACGTTAAAGTGTTTTTTAATTTTTTTTATAAAGTTCATTAGGAATAAAAAATATTCATAGCATTGAACAGATTGGCTTGTGTTAAGTTAAATGACCTTCCTACTCAAATTAAATGCTTAAACACAATATAAATAATCATTTGACTCTCTGTAAAGAGTCTTGTCAAAGTTTATTACAAAACTATGCAGAAAAAAAATATTGAGAACTTTATACCGAATCAAGTTTCGTCCAAATCTTGAAAACATCTTATTGAAGTTTAAACATTTTGAAGGATTTACACGTCAGAGTTTCTGTTTGCGACTCGGGAAAATGCTGTGTAAGTGTCCATCGTTACCTTTTTAGTCGGGGTGCAAGATGGAGGCTTGAAGAAGGTGGCGTTGTCGGGGCTGTCGCAGGACGGGTCCTGCAGGGATGCAGAGTCTCTAGAAGCGCCGTCTGCGATGCTTCCGTCCTGAAACGAGCAAACGGAGATCAGAGGTCATCGTTAAAAAGATATTTGGTTTTAGGTTGTTTTTGGGGGGGACTGATCAAAATGAAACTGTTCAGCTGCAAGATAAACAGGAATGCAGCATTGTCACTTGTTCCATTATTATCACGCGTCACAGATGTGTTTCAATGCATTTCCTGTTTAAGAAAATGTGAAATCTTTCCTGTATGCTTGGTTTTTGGGGTGCAACATAAATGAAGAGCACCTTCTTCAAATCAAATGAAACTTGTGTCAAACGTTTGTGCAGCAAAAAAATTTGTATGTGCCGCCATCACTTTAAAAATAATAATAATAAATGTTTCCACAGGTCAAAACTCAACCAGTTTCCATCCCCACGTTTACAAAATTAAACAAATTGACTGTGGTACAAAGTTTGTAGCTGGACAGACATGCAGAAAAAAAAGAATCATTTATATTAATTTTGTTTGATTGTGTGAATGTGGAAAGGCAGGTTGAACTCTGGAAAATTTTTGGTTTTAAATGTAAAAAATGATGACGGCACAAATGAAAATTTCTGCCACACAAACCAACAAAAACATAGGTTGCTTGTATTTTATTAGTTTGTGCTAATATGGGTAGAAGACTTCTGGAAAAACTCGTCTTTGAAACGATGGCGGCACAAACAAAAACATTTTCCAGCACAAACGTTTGACACCATTTTCGTTCAACTTGAGGTCACAGTTGGACACTGGAGAGGCAGGAACTCACGGCGGCCGCCGCCAGGCTGTCCAGGTTTCGACACTTCTCGTGATCACACTGGCAGTTCTCGCCGCACGTCATCTTCCCTTTGCGACACCTGCACTGCTTGTTGCTGCAGCGACCTTTGCACGCACACTGAACAAAGACACACAAGTTGGCGTTAATGCTTTTCTGACTCAGAACTCAACTTTGGTAACTACCGGACTGGTTTACTGGATTGAAGCGAGAGCTGGTGTACTTTTTTTTTTCCTGGTTTATTAATGAAGGTTACAAGCCTGAGTGTCCACAAAAAGGTTGCATCATATTAAGAAATGATGTCATAAATCCAGGATTTCTACTAATTCCATTGAGTACAATGTAAAAAAATTAAAGGCTTCAATTTAGGACCTGAGCAAATAATAAAAACAACTTTGTTAACTCTAACTTAATAGCCAACACAGTTAATAATTATCAGATAAGGAAAGGAACTGCAAAGAAGCTGCAAAAAGCCAGGAGCAGAACTCTGCCTACAGAAACGTTTGGTTTTCTAAACCTGAGACATTTCAAGAAAAGTGGGAGCTTTTATATTAAAATGGGAAGTAAACTCATCAAAACATCTGGTGGATGGGAGCAAATCAAGTTGTGATGCGGTAACTAATTTAGTTACAATAAAAAACAAAAGCCAACAGAAAATAGACAAGATTAAAATCTAAATTCTAACCATTTTTACATATTTTTATGTATTTACGTATGGACACTGCTACTGACACTTTTCATTTATTTATTTTTTTGTATTTAGCAGAATTTTGAGAAGCTGATTTAAAAAAGTAAGTATCTTGGTTTTCATTTTTATTTAGCGTTTCCCACATTGTGAATCCCGTCTCCGTTTTGGAGAACTCAGGTTGGTCTTACCCCGGTTAGTTTGGGCTTCTTGGAGGCCCTCCGTCCCTTCTCGGCATTCTCGGGACGCCACTCGTCCACTTCGTCCTCGTTCTCGTCCTCGCTGGGGGACAGCAGCTCCGTCACGTTGATGGTTGTGTTCACAGCTGCCTTGGCGGTGGTGAGCCTCTTCTGTTTGGGCTTTTGGGAGAACACAAAGTAAACAGAATCAAATTGTGATTACAAGTTCTGAGTCTAAACATTGAGCGGGACGACAAGCAGCTGCAGTCATGAGGCAAGGCGCCGGAATAACTGGGAACTCAGGTAGGCTGGGAAAACTTCAAAATGACAAAAGAAAACAACTTACTTTTGGAGGAACGTACTCGAATGAGTCGTCTGGGCTCGTTTCATTCTTGATGGCAGGTGCAAGAACTTTCTTCTCACTTGCCAAGTGGAGCAACGAGAGTTTCTAAGGTGGGGGAAAAAAAAGGTTTTTAAAGCCTGATTAGATTGGGAGGGAACAGCTGCTGGTAGCTGCCTTTGGGATTTCATCCCCGTTCGGCTCGCTGCCTGTCACGCTTTCACGAAATCCATTTCAACTCAGGTAACAAAAGTAATAAAGCGACCTTGTTTTCTTTTTAATTGGTTATTTTACTGTACATTTCCTCAATATAATTTAGATTTGTCAAATTATCTTTTCGGCTTAAGACACAACATGCAAAACTACAAATGCAAGAACACATTAAACATCTGCAATTATCAACTTGCGTGGACAAATGTGAGTTTTCATCAACTTATACTATTTTCTCTGTTATATTTCATTATTAAAACGTCATCACTGACATTTCAGATGCAGCATCCTAGAGGTAGTTTAATTGATTTTCTCTTGAGCAATCCGAGTATGAAAGTGAAATTATTTTAAAATAATCAATCTACTTTACAAACTTAAAAAAAAAAAAAAAAGATTAGGGATGTTACCTGTCTGTACTGCTCATTCTGCTCCATTAGTTTCTGGTTCTGTTCGCTTAATGTTCGTAACTTTTCGAGCTCTTCCTCCTAAAAACAATACAAACTTAAGCACTTCATCAGAAGAGACTTGCGAAACATTTAAAAATGTAAATAAATAAAATAATAGACATTAAATGTTGATTAAACAAACCTGGACTTTGAGGCGCTGGAGAAGCTCTCTCTCTTTTGAGCTCGTCTCTTCTTCCTGCTTCACTTCTTCTGATTCCTCGCATATGGGTTTGTTCTGCAGCTGGTTGAGGAGGTAAAGAACCTGCGGAGAAAACAAACAGGAAGAGTTCGACGGACAGCGCTGGGAAAAACGCTCCCGTCTGACGAGATTTTTTTTTTCTCCCCCCCCACAGATGCATCACCTTCTCTTGGTGCCTCTGCTCCAGTTCCACCAGCTGCTGCTGATGCTCCATGTCCATGGTGGACATCACGTTCCTCTCATCAGCCAGCATCTTTCTTAAATCCTGGGCGTTTCCTTTCTCCTGTTTCAGCTCGCTCTCCAGCTTGGAGTAGGCTGCTTTAGCCGACACCAGCTGGGAATGAAATGAAAGTTGTCAGTGAAGTTTATGTGTGAAATGCATTCAAGTTTAATTAACTTTATTTTTTAAGGTTTTACCTCGGCCATTAGAACCCGAACTGCACTCTTTGCGTCCACTATGCTGGTGAGGCTGTCGACTCGTTGTTTTAAACGCCCCTCGCCGTCAGCGACCAGGACTTTCTGCTGGAGGTCAGCGATCTGAGCGTTTCTGTGAGGAATCAAACCATTTAGCACTTCTTATCACGTCGTTTTATAACATTGGTTTGCTGCCAATATCAGATGTTCACAAGTCATTTCTTGCAAGTCCAACTCAAGTCTGAGTCATACGACAGTCATACTTTCTGCTGTTTTATGATTTGCATAAAACGCTGCATCGTGATGCGTAAGAAATGACTACTAGCTTCAACTTTTAAAAGAAAAATACAGTTTAACACAATCTCACACACATTTTTTTCTCGATAAATTTTGTATCTGTATTTTGCTACGCGTTATTTTCTTAAAAATTGACTTATTGGTAGATACAGCAGTAAACGTCTGCTATCGTTTACTCAAAAAGGAAAATGAGGGCTGTGAAGTAAAAATAAAAACCCGGCCTTTTGCTAGCGATTTATGAATAAAAACTAAATCAAATCTAAAGACGATTTCAATTTAGCAACAACAATCCTGACATAAAAATCTCTACAGTAACAACTTTTTGTTTCCTGATGCTCTGGAGTCTCTAGGTGTTATTACAAACTTGACTTTGAACGGTGGCACCGCCATGTTTATGATAGTTAGCATGCAGTATTTGTGTCACGTAGCGCTACGTTAGCGGTAGGTATAGAGAAATGAATAACCAAAAGCAGGCAGGCGATTAGACAAATAAGAAATTATAAACAAAGCATTAAAAAAACCATTAAAAATAAAGTCATGTTCATAAGTTTGAAAACTGCGCGTCGAGTCTGAAGTATATGTGATTTAAGTACTATTGCATACTGGATGTAAGTGGACGGTTTGATTCACCTCAGTCCCATTTCTGTCTCCAGGTTCTCCACCTGCTTGGACAGCGGGGTCTCCAGCGCCCCCTGGGTCTCCAACTCAGAGATGAGCAGAGTCCGACGCTGCATTAAAATATCCCACAAAACAAAGGAGTCAAGATCCTTCCTATTTCCTGGATTTCTTTAACATTTTTAGTCACTCCAGCACAAATGTCTCCACTTACTCTGATTTTAGGAGCAGGTCTCTCCCCGCCTTCTATCTGCTGTTTGAGGTTGTTGATCTCCTGAGCCAGAACCTTCCTGTCGTCCAGCAGGTCGTTGAGGTGGCGGCGCGCCTCCTCCGTGCTCACCATCACCTCCACCTCGTTCAGCAGCCATGTCTGACGCAGGCAGAGCCACAACTTTAAGCCAAACTCTTTCAGGAATAAGTGTTTAGTAAAACACTACCTTGACTCAGAGTCAGCTACCTTGACTCTCGCAGCAGCTCCCTCCATGCCTCGGTTATGGCCATCTTTGCGTTTGTCCGCAGCTTCGCTTCTCTTCAGCAAGGCATCTTTCAGTCTCTTGTTAGCTGCTGCTGCCTGTGACAAAATGACAAGTGGGTTAATGTGCTGTGGAGCAGCACAACAAAAGTAAGCAACACAACAACAGAAGAAACCAACCTCCTCGGTTTTACGCCGCAGGACGTTGGCTTGTTTCTGGAAATCTCTCTCCAGTTTAAGCAGCTCGTAATGCCGTTTACGATCCTGTAACACGATTGGGGAATAAAGAGCAAACATATGAGGATGGCCTCTTCTCTCCAGCTTCTCAACATGGTTTTTCATTTGTTCCAGACCTTCTCCTTCAGCTGTAGGACCTCCCTGTCCTTCTTGTTCTTCCACTGCCTGTATTTCTCAGAATCTTCTCTCATCTGCTTCATCAGCTGTATTCGCTGCGATTTCATAGCCTAGAAGAGAAAACAACAGGTTATTTCAGTTTGTGATCATGTAATTTCAATGTAATAAGTTCGGCTTTCCCCCCAGAAAACCTGATAAGCCCATCATTAAAAGGAAATAAATATAAATTATTTGAACTTCAATTAAATCCTTAAGTAATGAGCCACCGGACCTTAAAACTCAGGCTCTTTTACCACATGCCTTCTCCTCTTCCTGTCTGATAACTGTTAAATAAAAGGTCACTAGTGCAAAAAAAAGCTAGTGCTAGCCTGAGGGGGCAAGTGAAGTCAGACGGCGGCCAGGTTTATAATCCACTGGGGAAAACACTGAAATAACAGTAATATTTACAACCAACTACTACTTGTTTTTAATTTAAAAGTCAAAATGGGAGTCTTAAGTTTTACAGATCACTTCAAATTAAAATATAGTTTAAAAAGACCAATTACCTGTATCTCCTGCATCAGCTTGCTGACTTTCTGAACAGAGGATTCCTTGAGTTTCAACAGCTTCGATTGATCAAGCAGCTTCTTCTTCATATCTCCAAGCTGAGCTTCTAGCTCCTGTAGTCTCCTCCTCCGCTGCTCGCTGAGCCTAGAAGAAGTTTATAGATGTCAGAAGTCAATGGAAACATCATTTTGTACTTGTACGATTTTAAATCAGATCACTGCCACAGGGAGGATAAAGTTGTCGTACTTTGCCTGGTTGGTGTCTTTCTTAGCCGACTGAAGAGCTAAAACCAAATCCTCTTTTTCCTTTTGCAGAGAATCGACGGCCGACTGCAGAGTTTGGACGTTTCTCTGGGGAACGAGTCAATCTGAATAAATGACCTGGACAAACTAACACTGAGCTCTTTTGCTCTTCTTGTCGTCTTACGTGGTGCTCTGACTGCATGGGCTCCAGCTGGCTGTCGTTCTCGCACATTTTCCTCACGTAAGCTTCCTTCAAACTCAACACGTTGTTCAGCTCTATGAGCTCTTTGGAGAGCTGGGCTTGTCTCAAAGCATGGTTGGTTGTGAAAGCCTCTGGGGAATCCTTTGCAGACGTGGGGGAAGAAAAAAACGTTAGAAAGTGTATATGTGGTGTTTAAAATAATTTCATGCTTTCACAACAAACTATCTAAAGTCATTTAATTGCACAGAAACCGTACTGATGCAGACTGCTCAGGTGGATTTTTACTGCCTCCCGCTGCCGCCTCGGGTACTTCCTCTCTCGCAGACATGGCATCGATGGAGGCAGATATGCAGACGCTCTCGTTCTTACAAAGCAAACACATGGCAAAGCAAAAACGGAACAATGAAGACCTGTAGTGTCAGCCAAGACAATTACCTTCACTATAACAGAGGTGTGGGGCAACAATTCTGATAGACAGAGTTGTTTTTTGTTAACGATGACAACATTTTATTGTTGACGATAACAGCAGCAAAAAAAAAAAAAAAAAACATGGCAAAACTATTTGATGACTAAAAGTAAACAAAAATGTTAGAATGTAACTAAATGTATGGCAAAGAGAATATTTTTTGGCTCTTTTGGGAGTAAAGATTTTGTCAACTAAAAACAATCACATGTAGAAACGACTAAATACTAAGACGCATTTTTGAGAGAAAAAAAAAAACTAAGACTAAACTAAAATGGCTGCCAAAAGCAACAATGCTTGCACACTGCGTTTATCAAATTCGTAGATGGAGATTTTTTCCTATGACATCAACTGCAGCAGTAAAGAAAAAGCCGTTTGCTTCATTCTGATGAAAGCTGGCTCATTTACCTTGAGCTCCAAGATGAGCTCTTGTAAGTCCTTCATCACCTCCACATTTTCCTTTAACTCCTGGTCCTCCAGTGACTGCATCACTTTCTGAAGATCAACAGCACAGCTGAAAGAAATAAAGAGTTTAAAACCATCGTACTTAAAAGGGCTTATTTAGTAGGACACTGATTATGCTTCTAATTGATTTAAAAACAAGAAGCAAACTTGATAAAGCAACCTATTTTTTTTTTTTTTAGAAAGTCATCAGAGAAGTCTTTATATTTTGAAATGTTTATTTTTCCCATATTTATCCAGAACAACTGCAATCAGACCATTTTGAAAACTTACGCTGCGTGGCGCTGAAGCTGCTCCAGTTTGCTTTGCAGTTTCTCATTAGTTTGTTCCGTCTGAAAACGAAAGAAAACATAAAATGTCCACTTTAGTTTGGAATAAACCAATAATCCCCTCTATTGATCCATTTTCATAACTATCTTTTCAGAGATAATTCTGGTCCCACTTACCATGATGATCTTCTCAAACATGAGGGCCGTCTGTCCCGCCGCCTCGCTCAGCTCTCGGCACAGCTTGCCGTTCTCGTCCTGCAGAGCGCGGTTCTTCTCCAGCAGTTTGCCCACGTCCTCAGCTGAACTGGGCCTGGAACAGAGAGCCGTGACCAACACGTCGCGTGTGTTTTTCTGACCGGACTTATTAACTCATCCTCCCGGTTTGACCCCCACTTCTTACCCGGAGAGCACAGGAGCGACTCCACCTCGCGCGTGCAGAAGCATCACCTGCAGCTCTTGAACCTGAGCAAACATGGAAAGGAAAAGATTATTTATGCTTTCACTTGTTCACTACTTCCAGGATCAGGTTTTGCATCTTGGAAAATACAGAAGAAAAAAAAAAAAAAAAAACACAAAATAGTTAAAAGAAAGTCATGCTGCCAGAGAAATAGATTTCCAATTGAATTAGAGTAACTAGAAACGATTCTTCAAACATAACATGTACAGATCTCATAATGGAGCGTTCAGCTTCATATTGATTATTTTTCTTAAATACCTGTTGTTTCAGTCGGTTCATTTCTGCTGCTCTGGGGTCGACGTTAACAATGGGTTTATTCTTAATCTTGCGCGCTCTGTCGGCGTAGCGCAGCGTGTTGATGGTTTCCTCCATGTTGGAGTCTGCAGGACTGACGCATGCAATCATCAGAGTGTGGCTGTTTCCTCCGAGAGAATCTGAAGGAAAGAAACAACGCATACAAGAACTGATTTTTTTTTCTTTTCTTTTTAATGGAAAAAGCTATTGGAGTGCATCACAATTCTGAACTGCAATGCTTTTGGGAAACAAGCTTTCGCCTTCATCCTTTATTAATTAAAACGCAGAAGAACCTGCATGAAATGCTTTCAGAAAACAAGTTTGGGGGAAAAAAACTGATTATTTTTGTTAGAGAGGGAAAAAAAGCAGTATCTATGCCTGATCTAATCACCAGCAGGACTTTTGAACATTTAAATCAAAGCCTACCCTGCAGCAGACGGGTGAGTTTGGAGTCTCTGTAGGGAACAAAGGTGTTCTTCTTGCTTTCATCACCCAAAGCACTGATCACATTACCCAGACACAAGAGGCCGCGGTTGATGCTGATTCCTGTGGATAAAAATAAACAGCGTCACAAGACAAGTGTTCCAAGAAAAGCTGCAGTTTTAAACACTGGAAGACGTCGCATTGAATAGCACGCAAATATTTAGACATCCCCGGCTTACAGTGTTTACTCGGAGTAATAAATAAAAACAAGAGAGTGTTTCTTTTTCTTCTAACTGCTCCAAAGCAAAAAAAAAGAAAAAAAACATTTTTTTCCAAATAAAACTGTAAGCTATCTTAAAACCTTTTTACAAAAATGAGTGAGAGAGATGAATAAAAATAAATAAATAAGTAAAAAGGTATTGTGATTACCTTCTTTTAAACGGTCTCCCTCTGCTTTGGTTTTCTTCTGTCTCTCTGAGCCGGCCAGATCGACAAGGTGCAGCTTTGACACAATCGAATCCACTCTGCAACAGAAGATTGCATAGATTGTCTTAAGAGGGCAAATGTTTGCTCAAATCATTTTCTTGCTGGAAAATTATTATTAGAAATTTTTCCACAATAGTTTGAGGAGGCTGACACGTCAGTCACAATAAATATTTGTGTCGTAATGGATGAAAGACATGCTGATGAGAACTGAATCTGAAGTCCAAAACTTATTTGATGTAGAAGTATCTTGAAATCTTAAGAATTCACATTCTGTTCTATTCAATTTTGACCTTTCCTGCTCATTTTCCTTCAACATCAATCTGATATTCAGTATTTTTTGAGTGAAAAATGCAGGAGATAATTTAGCTGTATGTTTTAACTAATCATGCGGCATCAGTAAATAACTTTTTTTTTTTTTTAAATCTCTTTTCTGTTACCTTTTTTAGATTTATGTAAATCTGAAAAAGTCCAAGTTCTGTTGTCCACTGGTTTCATCAGCTCTAAAAAGATGACTTTGAGAACCACTTGTAACTTATATAATCAATCTATTATTATTATTTTCTTGCTTAAAATGAATAAATTGGTCAGGATCTACATTTGTTTTCAGTTCCTGTCAATAAAGTGAAACTGTGGCGTTTTTGCTGAACGTTTTAACACTAAGTCAGGTCTAGTAGCAGATATTAAAGAAAATGTGTTTTAAAGAAAGAAAAAAAATTCACACTGAGTAACTAAAATGTGTATTGAAATTTGGATACATTTAAAGAAAAGTAATCAGAATCTTTAAGGGACAAGTATATGCTGATATTACTCCACTATAGTGTTGTAATGAGAGCATATTAATAAACTGTTTGTGGACATTGCTGAGGAGCTATTCATATATATATATATATGTATGTACTTTTAATTACATTAAATTAAATGGAAAAAAAAAAGAGAGTAGTGTAAGAAGCTGACTTGTCTGATCCTCTCCGCTGCTCCAGTGTGATCGTGAAAATGGCATGGGAACGTGAAGAGGCCGCATTCATGGCCGTGGATCCCACTGTACGCGCAGAGTTCCCGAGTTCCAGACAACCCACCATCTCCGGGGCAGTAAACACCTGCCGCTCAGTCAGCCCAACAATCTGGGGGCAAAAATTGTGTCATTTTCAAAAGTAAAAACAGAAAAGGCTTAAAGAGCCTTAAATATACAGAGTATAGCATTACTGGGATGTCTCGCTGGCTGAAATACACTCACCTTAATGCCTTCTTTAGGGTCCTCCCGAATGCTAATGGCTGGTTTATCTTTAGAGGAACACAGCAAATCTAATATGTCTTCATTATATATCTGAAGAAAATCAATAAATAAATTAAAAAAGCAATTACAAGACGCTTGATACAATACAAAATAAGGGTGGGGGGGGGGGCGATAGATTTTTTTCATAGAGATCTGATTTTAATCTTTTTTTTGTTTGTTTGTTTTTAAAGAAATTGCAGAATCTACAAAATACAGAATTTTCCAAAACTGAAAGAATTTGATTAACATCCAACCTCCAGATACGATACAGCCAGACAAAATTCAGAGTCTGCTCTCTTTTCTCTCTCCTCAAAGATCCTCCGAATGACTCGGGGGATAACTCCGACTGAAGGGTCGTTTTCCTGCGCCGATGTGTATGTTCCTCCCATCGAGTAGGTTTTTCCTGACCCCGTCTGTCCGTATGCCAAAACAGTGGCGTGGTAGCCTAACAGAGAAAAGGTTTGGCAGAATAAAAAGTTTGCTCACCCGACTTTGTTTTCCTAAAAACTGCTAATACAACCAGAATTTTATGCAGCTGATAGTACACTGCATTCAAAAATTAAGTGTGATAAAAATGCACATCGCCAAGCGGCCTTACCTTTGAAAAGTCCGCGCAGTAACGGTGAGATGGCGGTGCTGAACACTTCCTCTTGTTCAGCAGCGGGGTCGAACACAAAATCGTATGTGAATGCTTTCTCCGTGCCGACGATCACCTGAGGGGGAAAAAAAACACTGTACAGAACTTCATAATCCCATTATTCAAGTTTAATACAACCCACCGCACCTGTGGCTCGTCAGGAATAAACGTGAGGCAGGACTGACATCCCTCGTTGATCTCTTTCGGCACCAGCGGGCGACATCTCAAGGCGACACGCACCGGGATCACCTTACCGTCTTCATTCGTCATGGTGAAAGATTCTGCTCAGCAGCTTAAAGGCATTTAAACAGCAAACATGCTGAAAAACATGGATGTAACTTAAGCAGATACAGTTTTACAGCACATTCACAAAGTGGAAAGTAGCCAACCCGATCTTATTTATGTGAAACTGAAACCGATCCTCCAAACCATTAACATCTTTTTCTGGTAAAATGGATATAATTTAGCCCATGTATTCAAATCCAGAAACAGCAAAATTATTATTTTTTTTTTTTAAAAAAAGAACATATAACAACTTTTTATTCACAGTTGAACATCTCTTTTAGGGTAACAACTAGCAATTTTTAGTAATCGATTATTCTGACGATTAATTGGAGAAAAAAAATTGCCACAGATTTTTCATTTAACAACATCAGCTCATTTTATACAATATTAGAAATATAAAAAATACAACTAGGCAAATCATTCAGTTCCTTTTTCTTTTAGAAAGAAAGTAAACATTTTATTGCATAAATTATAACAGCATTATTTGAGCGATTTATAATTTGTAGCAAAGGATGCACCTGCACCTAAAAAAATACTTCTAACAATACATGAAAAGATCAGACTTTCTGCTTGACTTAACATCAGAACAGTGTAAGGCTAATCTGTTGATTTTTTTTTGCTGGATTAATTAATTTCTAATTTAATTAAAAAGGTGCTTAATAAGAGGGTTTTTTTTGTTTTTTTACACAAAATATTAACCAGATGAAGCTAAAACTAGTCCATTTGAGGAGTTTTGGGTAGAACATATTTACACACAAAGAAGATTCCTTATCTTAAATACAAAATGTACATGTATATTTTTTTTCAGACTGTATAGTCCAGTTAACAATTATTTTTTTACTAAATTAATTGAAGATTATTTCAATAATTGATTAATCACAATTAATCCGACTAATTGTTTGAAATCTATTCCCTTTATTTGATCAAATGTAGAGGGGAAATGAACATTAAATCCAAGCGGTTCATTATCCAGCACAGTCTTGTGATACAAGTTAAGTTTCTCATGTTTTACCATAAAGTTGCACGATATTATCAATCGCTAGTCTTTTTGTTTTCCATCATCAATGAGGCCCACATTCTTCCCGAGCTTTAAGGATCTTGTTCACCAAAATCTCTCAGATGTGGAAATAAAGGAGTGGAAGATTATAAGGTTAAAATGAAAAGCTAAAAACAGCTGCAAGTCTCTTCAAGACAACAAGTAAAAACTCTCTGGCCACTTCAGAATGAGCTTTTTGATCTTAATATGTGATTCATATACACAAAAAAAAAAAACAACAACCCTGTCACAAAACATTACTGTAAGGTATCACTGAGTTGACTCCATGTTTTAAATACATGTTTAATACGTGTTTTTAAATAAACACGTCAATACAAAAACTAGTTAGCGTACACAAACTGTGGGGTGTGGAGGCAGAGAATGACAATTAACTCATTTATAGGGGATAACTTTTTTTACATTAATGTTATCGCACCGAATTATTAATAAAACAGGCTGTCTGTTCACTTCTTGACTATATATAGTCAGCGTCAGCTTGAAGTCAAACAGCTAACTGCAGTTAGCAAAACGTTGCCATTAACGTACCTTTTTCAAGTTTTACCGAGGACTTAGGACGATAACTGCATTCGATAGCTCACGTTGACAGTGGACTACTGCCACATAAGACACGATAATGCCACCGTCTACCGTTTAAAACCCCGTTGATATTACAGATAATTTCCCTTCACCAAAATATAAGCAGAGTTCCTGCCCGCCACTTTCAAACTCGTAGCTCCGCCTTCTTATTTTTCTTCTGCACCAAACAGGAAGCACACGCACCTCTCGAAAACAGCGCTACTGACCTCTACCGGGCAAAGACGAAAATGCACTACCACGCTTAGATTGCGGTATACAATTTAACTTTTCTTTGTCTTTTTTTTTTTTACTATTTATGGTAACATCCCAACATTACAACCTGACACGTTGTTTAAATAGACTATATCAGTGTTTCTCTAACATTTTAGTCAGTCATCAAAGTGGAAATTAATGCATAAATATATATATATATAACAAAATCATCTGGCACTGCTTCATCTGTTGAAATTGTTATTAATTTTCTCTCAAAAGTTGAAAAAGTTCAAAGTTTGTAGATGGAAAAAAATAATAGTAAGATGCCTGAAACTTCATTTTAGATCAGGGAAGACATTTAAGATATTTGAGAACACAACATTTACCCATTTTGATATGATTGTTTGTAAGTTCCACAAGTTATGACTTCTCAAACCTCGACCCTATTGTCCTACAAATTTAAAAACTATGACACACTGAATATATTTGGCATCAGAACCACATCCAAGTCAAGCACCATGAAATTAATTTAAAACCTGTACTTAGGATTTAGAGGAGAAAAAAGAACATAAAATGGCTGTCTTAAAAATTTTTAACAACTGTATAGGCCTATGTATAACCACATGATGTAATTATTGTAAATAAGACGTAAATAAAAAAAATATTTAAAAAAACACCTCTTAGAACTCTGATTTTTCTCTTCACTGCCAAACATGAAAAATACTGCAAATTGGTCCCAACTTCCAGTCACTATTTTGCAAACTGACAAAAAAAATGGCAACAGTTTAAGCCTGAATGCGGCGGCCATCAAAGATAAGCTCTCACGAGGAACCGTGTGACTCTGTTACTGTCAGACAGACCCTGTCCATTTAAAAGATGAACTGCTCAGGATATTAAAAAGAAACAGAAACAGAGGGACAGAAAGAAATCCGAGTGGGCGATATGACTTCCCGGTTGATGGGAGGAGTTCCTCATCTGCGGTGGAAAATCAGCAGTTACTCCCGTCCTGGGTGGAAAAGAAAGTCACTACAGCTGGAGCCAGAGGGTAAGACAGCTGAGCTGATGACAAGGTGTATGCAGAGAGAGAGAGAGAGAGAGAGAGACAGCTGGACATCAGCAGAAGTCATTGCATGAACTCACGTTGCATTTTTCTACATCTAATTTGAATTAACAATGTTTGTAAAAGGATGCATTTTCACAATTGCGCAAAAAAAATATTTTTGTGCAGACAAATCACATCTTGTCAGTGCACAATTTGCAGGACAAATGAGCATATTGTGAAACACACCAACGTTTGTGGAGTTGAACTTCTTCAGTAGTTAGTGGGCGAAATGTGGAGTCCACCACATGGCAACACAGAGACACACGTGCATATTTTGGGATTGTGGGAGAATATCCACACATGCAAATTTAGTCGATATGCTTTCTAGAATTTTTGTCATGACTCTTTGTAAATATCTTCCTCAGATTCATGAAGCTGCTGTGTTGTCCGTACTGTATAGTGTTTTATTATTATTTTTCTGTTGTTTTTTTTAAAAATATTAGTTTGAATATGCATGCTTCCATTTACCTTTAACTTCCTGCTGGCACGCCTCGATTTCCCCACTAGACAGTAAAGAATGTTTTCTTTTCTTCTCAATTGCCACTTCATTATTTTATTATTTTTTTAGCCCATATAGGTCCAAATACCTGACGAGCATTTGAATGCTATTGTCCCCAAATTTGTGACTTCTAGAGATGAGGCAACAGCCATGTTTTAGTGTTTAATATATGTATAAGAGTTTTCACATAATATAAAAAAATTAAAAAGAATCACAGTTCCAACAAGGAAGAAGAAAAAGAAAAGAAGAGAAAGAAAAAAAAACTCCACCCAACAAACAGTCAACATTCCCAGAAATACTGTCACCTGCAATGTGTATAGCAAAAAAAAATGCAGCCGCCTTGCTTTACTTCACTTTCAGTTAATGTGAATTATATTCATCACAAATGATTAAGTTATTTATAAGAACTATTCACAGATATTGTCACAAAAGACTGTTTCAACTACAATAATCACAAAAATCAAAATCACAAGATACAAAAAAACATGTGTATTAATAATAAAAAACTGGAGTAGAAGAAGATGCATGAGAAGACAAATATAAATAAGCACTAATATAAGTACAAACCAGAGGCAAGGATTTTGCTAATTGACTGACTCTTTAACAAGTTGTAGAGACACAAGTGTTGAACCTTGGGGAACTCCTCAGGTAGTTTTTTCTTACAAACTCTTTTCCTTTAAGAACAAAAACAGTCAAATGCAGAATCAGGAATTCTTGCAGTCTGGCCTTCTATTACTTTCTAATTTATTTTTTCTAATGAATCATGCATGCTTTATCAGCAAGACCTAACAATAACACACTAGACTGTCCCATGCTGGGAATATCAGACGATGAGAAACCTTTGATCACTCCATGAGTTTTTTTTAAATTTTTTACTACATTATTATTACATCAATCGCATCAATAAAACGACAATGGCAGTGACGATTACTTTCATCTAAACCACATCTTTGGTTTGTTACTTGCGGCTGAATTTCAGCAGATGTGAGGAGAGGAAATTCGGCCTGCTTCACCCTTTTCCTGTTGTAGCTTCAAGAGCTAATCGGGATGCGGCAGATTTCATTACCATGCCTGTCTGAAATCCACTGGTTTCATGAAGAGGATTTTATAGGGAATACACTCTGCTCTGCAGCACTAAGCCTTGTGTACACACCAACTTTATGCTGAGTTAATGCAGTTTATTATTAACAACGGAGAGTTAAACTCAAATTTAAAATGAAAGAAGCGGAGACGAGTTTTTGTCCTTTCTTTTATCTGTTAACTTTAGAAAGAGTTACGCAATTTCTTTAGTATATAAACCTGACTTGCAGCATTCATATAAATGCTGCTCCACATATGTGACTATTAATGTCACGAGCATTAAAGAAACAAACAGTACTTGGTTATTCGGAGCTTAAGAAAGCTTATGATGAAACTACATGTACAATAAAACTTAGATGGTTGGAAGCAGGCTGTTTATTCAGGAGGATTATAGGGTTTGCATGGGATAAACTCCAACAAATCCAGACTTGACTAAGAAGAAAAAGCAAACATTATGCTGCAAACTTTATCAGTGCAAATTTTTATTTTATTATTATTATTTTTATTAAAGAAGAATTTTCCATACTATTCCTGTAAACACTGTCTCAAAGATCTAAACTCAAGTGGAGCCATGTCACAACCAGAAACCAGACTTTACGTGATATGCTAAAACCCAGTGGTGCTTAATGAGGTAGTTTGTTTTCCAAATAAAAAATCTAAAAAGGACGGGATGCGTTTGTAAATAAGTAATTTGCAGAAGTGGTATACCACTTTTGCATCACTATGAAGTCTTGTCAGATTTCGATTTGGACATTGGGTCATGTTGTCATAGCCTTTGGGGTATGACTGCTTTTTGAAGGTACCATGTTCCTAGAAGAATATGACGAATCAGAAGAAAAAATATATAGGCTATCTTTATTTCTATATCTGCTGCTATCCCGAGTGTTAAAGGCTTGAGCACAGACAAGATTTTTGACAAGATAATCCCAGATTTGATGGGAACAGCAAATTCTCTGTAGTCCTCCTGTGCCTTTTACAACTTCGGGGCAAAAGCTTTTTTTTTTTTTCTTTCGTGCACGCGCACGCACACGTCATGCTCGCGCATGCTTCCACAGCAACGAATATTTCTTCTGAATTGCAAATTCGACACCTCCCTCTCCCCTCTCCTTCATCCCCCTCCCTCTAAAAATATACGCAGTCTGAGTAGCAACTGGGCGCAGATCGTTTTCTGAATCCGGTTCCGGCGTGCCGACGACACCGATGCCCGAGCCCGCTGACTGATCGCAAGGCTTTTTACCCGAACAGCACAGAACTGTAGCAGCTGACAGGCGGATGCGGAGGGAGGGTCGCCAAACCCGGCGGAATTCTCACGGTCCGCGGACTAGAAGGCTCTTCTGTCCGAATGACAGCCTCCCAACAAACATATGCTGAAAACTTTCAGCTGTCCGTTTTGACGCGGGGGTGTTTTATTTAGATTTTACAACCCGGTCCGAGAAGCAGTCATGATGCAGGTGCAAACTGTGGGCTAACGGTACTGAAATGACTTGCTCGGCGCTGACGCGACTCGTTGTGCCAATGCCAACCTCGCATTGTCAGATGCCATTTTACTCTGCGTTTCCCCGGCGTTTGGGTTTCCATTATTCCGGGCCTGTTGTGTAATTAGAAGTTCATGAGGCAGTAGCAAACAAGCTGGTGCAATGAGAAGCTACGCTGTCCGAGGAACAGTGCGCAGTTTGTGCTGAAAGCTTATGGGTCCTGCGTACTCGAGCCCCCGGCTTCCAGTTGGAGAGGTTGTGCTGCGGGACTACAGCGCACCGGCTGTCGGCTACACATCTGGACCGCCTGACTGCTGTCATCTGCGGCCTGATCGGACGGTGTACTCCTTGAGCTTGTGTGTTTTAAGGGGGTAACTGAGTGAGGACGCTTCGGGCGGTGTCGTACTAGCAAGGAGGGGGTGTGTGTTTGGCTCGGACTTGGGGTGGTGATCCACTGGAACGCCACAGTCCAAACCCCTGACTGGCTGACTACTCAAGGAATAAACGCCTGTCCAGCTATGAATTTTGCGTAGCCGAGTCACGCATTTTTAAAGGCAACGCTAGAGTGACATTGCAGTCTTCTCGCCACATTGGTTATTTCTTTGCCAGACAAAAAAAAAAAAATAATAATAAAAGCGTGAAAGTGGAGTATTGTCCGTCGTACGTCTCAACGCAGTGGGATTTCTACGTCTGGTCGGCGTTTCCCCCCACCCTTCCCGCGGTGACGGTTATGGGTCGGAAGCGGTGTGTCGGTGCAGATTGTTCCAAGATGGCGGCCGGGTGCTGCGGGGTGAAGAAGCAGAAACTGTCGGGATCTCCCGGGTCGGGGGGTCCCGGCGGGGTGGGGGCGGGAAGCGGGGTGGCAGGAACCGGACATTGTGGCTCGGAGTTGGGGATTGGCTCCTCCGCGACGGTTGCAGCAACGGCGAACGTGAGCAGAGCCAACGGCCTGGGGGGACCCGGAGGTAACGTTAGCGGTAGCAGCGGCGGCACAAACGCTCTGTCCCCTGCCCCGGCCGGCTACTCTACATCCGGCCTCTCCCCGAACCTCAGCCCAGGACCAGGTTCGGGAAGTGGTGGCAGGAAAATGGTCGTCTCGGCAGAGATGTGCTGCTTCTGCTTTGACGTGCTTTATTGCCATCTGTACGGATACCAACCTCCGAGAACACCCAGGTTTACAAACGATCCCTAGTGAGTATTTATGTCTTTTGTTGTTTTTTTTTGTTGTTGCTCCATTTCAGCTCTTACAGTTGAATTCTCACAATAGGAACTTGTCTGTGAAAACCGAATGCGTCCAAGTTTGGATTTTTTTTTGGCCGTTATATAGAATTCGAATTGTCACGTGAAAGCGCAGCTTAAATTCGGTTGAGTTTAATTCATAAAGCTCCCCCCGATTGTATCTCAACTGAGCAAGTTTTAAGTAGGGCCTAGTGATAGAGGCTGCTCGGGCCTTCAAGCTACTCAAACCGCACGCCAAATATGCTCTTGTTTAGCTGAATTTTTGAATAAAATATATGGAGTGTTAATGACTGTTTGAGGCACCGGGTCAGTTTTAGACTTTCCATGAGTATTTGTCAATAATAAATATTTCACAGTACTTCTAATATAACTCAAAAGCGAGTAGCTAGTGTTCTTCTCTACTAGCGCTAGCTTTTATCGACTAGCCATTATTAGCATCTAGAAGGTAAAAGGATGGAGCGTTTATTTTTTTCTGTTCAGCAACTTTGGGTTGGCTAATTTATTGCCGGACATTGACTAAAATGTATCTAAAAGAGCCCAATGTTTAACTTAAGTAGTTGTGGTTTAGACATTTATCTCAAGTAAATTCTTGGTGGCATATACTCAGCTTATCCTTGTTAGCCGCTACATTAGCTTACCATCATAGTACCAATGAGCAGATAGCATCTCATTAGCATTTTTTTTTTTTTTGCGGTCTCCCTCACATATTGACAAGTTAATGGTTGGCAGTTTATTGTATTTTATTTTACAGGTTTTGCTTTTTTGTTAAGTAATTTCCTATCGAAGTAGGGAAGAAATAAGTTTTTCACAAGCAACAAAGAAAAGATGCTACTTGCTAAGTACTTAGCAGTTCTAAGCTATACTTAATTTAACCGGTGTTAAAGACGGACTAACGCCATTAGTAGATAATCAAAGGAAAACAACAAGCCTGTTCAATATAATGATCTGAGGGATCTATAAAAGATATTTTAGTATGATAAAAATAATTTTGAGATTTGTAAATGTATATGTTTTTTTCCCCCTGTAGGTTTCATGTTGAGGCCTCTATAGAAACATTTTGTCCCCTATCTAACATGGTAATATGACACCATGTGACCTAAAAGGGAAGTATTTTCCATTGTTTCGAAACCAGAGCTCACTTTTTCCAGAATAAGTAGGAAAAAGTTCGTTCATGTGGCAACTTTTTCAAAAGAACATACTCAATGTATCTTGATGTTTGTTGATACATTGGCAGTTTTTTGAGTAATGGCGGATGAAGAGTCAGAACAAACTTGAAATTAAAAATTAGCTTAAGTGTAAAGCTGGTACAGAGTAAACTACATTATGTGTTTTGAGCAATATTGTTTTGTACCTCTTATCACTTTTGTCAAAGTTTAAGTTCAACAAGAACTATTTCCAAGAGAACACATTTTTAAAAATATTATTTAATACTTGTCTATCCTTTCAGTAAGATAGGATACAATAAAAATGTCCTTTATTGTCGCTCAGTGGGGATATTCTGGTACAATAATTTACAAACGTTTGCCTAATAAAGTATCACTGTAAAAGAGCTTGTATTTTTATTCAGTATATGATAAATGTGAGATTAGTGGAATGCTGTAATTCGTGATAAATTTGAGTCTTCGACAGAAAGAAAAAAAAAAAAATTTATAAAGGTATCCTCATAAAGTTCCTGACATTCTTTATTCAGTCTTACAAAAACCGACAATTCCATTAAATCGTCATCAAATAAAGCAAGGTATAGAGTAAAAGATTGGTATGAAAAAAGTTTTACATTCTTCAGCTTTCCCGGTTTTTGAACAGTGGCATGCATGACGTCTGAAGAATTCACCCTGTCAATGCGTAACAGTGTGCGACTGCAAGGGGGGGAAAAAATGTGGGTGGACACATTCTTCTGTGAAGGACTGTTTTACCTGAAGTGGTTTGCATACCTCATTTATTAATGTAATAATGTGAGATGTACGTGACTTACTTGGGTGAAAACTGACATGGTCTTCAGATTCTACACTTTGGAAAGAGAATATTTTTTTTATAGTATTCTGTAATTTAAAAATGTTGAGATATTTGATGAATGCACAAACCTTTTGCATCTAGGTATTTAATATTAGTCACCAGAATGGAAAAAAAAAGTTACTTTTGACAAAAAAATTTAGCCGCCTTTTTAAATGTATAGCAACAGAGCATCGGTGCAGATCTCTACAAACCTTCAAAGTACCCCTTTTTGACTTTTAGTGCAACATTTAGTTTTGCTAAAATATGCTGGTTTAAATATTAAGTTGAGGAACTGAAGCTTGGGTTTCAATCTGGTCTTTATTTTCTCTGTTTTTTTTCTTTTTCTTTTTTTTTTCAAACAAATCTTTTTCTAAAGAGACTTTCTCCCATTTGGACTCGACGAGCTTTGAAATCACATCTTGAAACCCAGCCTTCTCTGCAGAAGGAAAAACGTCCCATCTCCACGCTGAACTCGAAACCCTCCCGGACGGGTAACATAATCTGCGCGAGAGGCAGAAAAAGTCGGATCCGAAGTGTTAACAGGAATTTTCCACAAGCTCATAATGTCTTGGCAGTAATTTAGAATTAGGAGCTTTTTGTGGTTGGGGGGTTAGGTGATTGAGAGCCGGTCACGTTACTGAACCGTCACAGTATCGCCCTGGACCAAAAAGATCCGTCAACGGATGCATAACAAGCTAATTCCTGCTGGATGTGTGTGTAAGCTCCATCGTGGGTACGCTGTGCGGTGTCCTCGACATGTCCTTCACTCGGGGGTGGGGGTGGGGGGGCTTGTCAAGCTGAATTATTGAAATGCTCTGACCAACTCCAACTTTGGTCATAGGCATAATGCTCTCTGGTGTTTTTGAGGAAAAAACAACCAAAACAGAAAACAAGAGCCTCACATCGTTGCAGTTCTGTCATATTTTTAGTGATTAAAGCAGAGAAGAATTACTTGTTTTGGAGTTGTCACGTGAAAACATCCCTAAAATAGTTTATTTTTCTTATTTAGCTTTTTTTTTTTTAAAGCATAGCAATAATGAAAAAGGGAAATTGACAATGCGATCATTATTAAGTTGATTTGTCCACATTTTGAGCTAAAAAAAAAACCTAAGATAAAGACAAACATTGCTGTTAAATAGTTGCTGACCTTCGTATGTGTTGTAGGCATGACTTTCCAAGATAACGTAGAAACAAATGTGTAATTAAACTCTAATATAAAAGTACCTGGTTAATGTCACCGTGTCAATAAATGTTTTTAATATGAACTAGTTGTTGCTTAGGACTATTTTAAAAAAGAAAGTAGATGAGATTTTTTTTTTAAGTAACTCTTGACAATTTAATATTAAGAAGCACAATTGTAAATTACTTATCAGTATTACAAAATTATATATATATAATTATTATTATTTTTAATTTTCAAATGAATGAAAGATTTATTGTGCTAAAATTGTAGACGTATTCAAAATTGAACTCTTCCAAATGAGGGGAAAAAATGGTATGTTGTGCATAGGCACGGACTGGTATGAGATTTTATTCATTTTTTTAACAAGTTGTAGAACATCAGCAGCTGCAATAAATATTTATCAGTTTTTAACAAACAGTGAAGCTGAAATGCAGCTTACATTTGCTGGGGAATTTTTATGTAAATGTCCTTGGTGCGCTTTTCTAGTTTTAACACAATTATTATATATTTTTTAAATGTGATATTAAGTTTTTGTTTCACCTTGTTTTGGTGACTGAAATATTCTCATACAAAAACTCGAAAGTTTGGTAGCTTTCTCTCAGCCGCCTGACTGGCAGTGTGCAGCCTTTTCATTCTTGAAATTGCTATCGCACAGAAAGAGAAATTGCTCTAAAATGTATTCTGGTGACATAATAAAATTTAAATCTTTTTTTTTTCCCCGTTGTTATTCCATGTTCATGTTGTGCTTTGTGTAATTCCTCTTCTAACACCACTGACAAAACTTTTTTCGTTTTTACCGGTGTCTTGATGTTCTCTGCTCAGAAGCGGTATTTTGCTGCATTAATGCAGAATCGCATTGGGCTCTTCATTCATGGCTTTGTTTAGACATCAGACAGTGATTAATTAGCTATAAATGTAGAGCGACTGCAGGGGCTTCAGTTGGGTTCTCCTCAATCAGAAGTTATCTCATCATAAAAGCTGGAAAAATCTCAGTTACAACATGAAAGGGGGGGTAAAAATTGGAGTCAGACAGAGTTGGTTAAGCAGGCGGCCCAAAGCAATGAAGGAAAGACTTTGATGGAAAATGATCCATCATGATGAAAGACATTAGAGCTAGTTCCATCTCATGTGAGTAAAGATTCTGTCATATTTAATAAGAAAGCAGCAGGCGCTGACATACAACTGGAGTGTGTGTGTTAACATCGTTTAGACTCAGTAAATTAAACGGATCACTCTGGGGTTTTTTTTCTGTCTTTCAGCCCGCTGTTTGTCACATGGAAAATAGGCAGAGACAAACGGTTGAGGGGTTGTATAGGTACATTTTCTGCCATGAATCTGCACTCAGGACTCAGGGAGTACACCCTTACCAGGTAAGCAAACACAGTCGAAATATATTACTTATCTGTAAGATTGATTATAAATTGGGCTGTTTTAATATTTTACATTGATATCTGTGGTTGTAGAAACCAACCTGTAGTAGTAATTCAGTTTGTCAGGGTTTCCCTCAGTATATTATAAGCCTGGCGGGCCACCAGGCTTTACTTGTGCGCCCACCAGGCTAAGCATTGCTTATTTATTTAAGTCTTTTTAAAATATTTGCATATTTTAAGACTTTAAAGTTGGTGTTTAGGTGTTACTTGTTAATCTAGTTAATAACGATTATCAAGTGATATTTTTAAATTTCCTGTCAACTTTAAACATTCTTTAACTCAAAAAGACGACGGGCCGCTGGATGAAGGACTGCCCTAGTGCCCAAACACCAGGGTTAGCAAGTTTTCTGGGGGAAACCTTGAGTTTGTGCTTCAACCTGTGTTTCTTTACGCTGGTAAAATGTGTCTGTAACAAACCGACTTTCTTATTGTAACTTTGTGTGGAGCCCTCTACTGTACAATATGCAGTTTAAACGTATTCAACACATCAGTGGTCTGCCAAAAATGTGACATGTTCTGTTGAATAAAAACAATTTATCATTTTTGATAAATGTCCACTTCAGAAATGTATCTTTTTCTTTTTAAAGAAACTCCCTTTTGCAATTTTTGGGTTTTAAATAAAAGTATGATATTAAACTTTTACTAAAAGAAGATAGCTGTTTTCTTCTATGGGATGTTTGCGAAAAAAAGAAAAGAAAAGGATTTACAAAAAGTATTTGATGTCACAGTGGAAATTTTATGCAAATAGTTCTTGAAACAACAGCAAAAAAAAAGAAAAAAGCTAAAACTGAAATTAGTTATATCTATATTTAAAACATTTGTCAGTTTATCACTTTTAGTCAAAGTTATCAAGGGGCATTGTTTAAAGTTTAAGAATGCACTTGTGGCTCCGGAGCCGCATGTTGCAGACCCCTGAACTAGATAAAAGGCAACAAAACAAAAACAAAAAACAAACAAACAAAAAAATGTTCCTGTTGTCATAAAGACGGTAGAAAATAAAACCGTCCTGCATGCTGACATCTCCCTAGTGCTGAGCACCATCAGGGATTGTCTTTCTGCAGCACCAAAACATACAGTTGAGAATTTCAGCAGCATAGATCCAGAGCCAGATGGCGTGGGGCCCCATCGAGCCCTGATCTCAGCTGGATTAAGTCTCTCTGTCATAGAAACATCGAATTACCTCATTGGTGCCTTTAATTTAATTCAGCCCGTACAGCATTAAATGACTTTTATTCTCAGTTTAATTTCACGGTGAGATCTTATGATTATTTCTTTAATTTTTTTTTAATAATCTGCGTTCCCCCCGTTTTCCCCACAGATGTAGTTGAGCTCGGTGATCTTTGGATTAGTAGTGCACATGGCCGCCTGCGTGCAGTGCCTGTTACTTCCATGTAGGTCTTTCTGCAGACTCGCTGTAGCTCACGCAGTGTCCAAAATTAACACCAGCCAGGAGCCAAAATGCTGATAATATGGTGAGAAAAGCAAAGTGTGGCCTGGTAAGTAGCTTGAAGTTACAGGCCTATAATCGCTTCTTTTTTTTTTTAATTTATAATTTTTTTGCTATTCTAATCCTTCCCAGTTGAGACTATATGATCCTCCCTTCCCACCCTCTTACTCTTTGATAGCAGTAAATGGGATACGGTCACTGTAGGAACCAGGAGGTTAATTTGCCACTGGGTTTTTGGAGACTTTCGGTGTTTTCAGGCTGCTTGAAATCCTTGAAAATGCTTGAATTTCAACTGGATGTTTTCAAGGTTGGGAAAGTGCTTGATTTATTTATTTTTCTTTAAGTCATTTTAAGTGCTTGATATTCAAACCTCACAGTTTAGTAATATATTGCAATCTAATGTTTGATTAAAAGTCAAAATTTGGAAAATGTTATTTGCAGTTGAAATCCAGTATTTTCATTCACATAATAAAAAGACATTTTTTCCCCCCACACTGTTTGAAGTTAAATCAGACAAAACTTTTCTTGTTTTTAGTTAATTAGAATTAGAAAAAATATTTCTATTTGCTAAATGTCAGGAAACTTGACAAAAATATATATTTTTAGAGATTTCTTTGTCACTTCTATGTATGTTGTGTTTAAGCATTTAATTTGACCAGGAAGGTCATTTACCTTAAGATTTAAGGTTTTTAATATAATGAATATTTATTATTCCTAATGGCTCAATGACTTATTGAAACAAATGTCATAGTTCAACAACGTTATTGAAGTTGAGGGATTGTTTTTGTGTTACATGAGTGTTTTATTATCAGTCAGCTCAACAGGGTATGTGAGAGATCCATCTCAAAATAAAATTTTGTTATATTTTAGATTACTTTGTCCCTGCGGTAGAATGTAGAATACGATCACAAGACAGTATGAATAACAGTAACAAATTGTCATATAATAGCAAACTGAAACTGGAGATGAAAACAATACAAATGAACAAAAAAGGACAAAGTGCAGCGATAGAAAAATTTGACAACTTAACTTGAAAATCTTGAGTTTTACTGTGGGAGAAGTGTACGAACCCGGCTATAAGGTCTAATCGAGCATTAAGAGAGGAAACCTCATTTTTAAAAGCTGCATATTTAGTTTAACTTAAAATGTCTTAAGGCTGACACAAGAAGATCTCTTTTGTCAAACTCTCAAATATGAGTGGTTTGTGCTGCATTTTCTGTCACTGGTTTTGTTCCCATCAGCAGGAGTCTTGACGTTCACGTAACGATCAAACACACCGGATTATAGCACCTTTCATCCATATGATCCTCTAATGCTGCTCGCCTGTGTGACTTCCTGTCTGCAGTGCCCTTAAAGACAGCCGCTTCCCCCCTATGACAAGGGATGAGCTGCCTCGCCTCTTCTGCTCAGTGTCTCTTCTCACCAACTTTGAAGACGTCGGTGATTATCTCGACTGGGAGGTGAGCGCTTCACAAGGCAGTCGGGTCACATTTCCGAGAGGTTTTTTTTCTGAAGCTGCTAATTACTCAAGGTTATTCTGCAGGGAAGTCTTGTGAAATGCCAAAAAAAAAAAAAAGAACCCAGAAAGTAATGTGCATAACCATTGTGCTTGTCATGCTCCTTAGCTAGGCTAAAGAAGCCAGTGGTCGCAGTTTATGGGCAGGTGGAATGGACCCTAATAAGAAAATTTGAGAAAACTTCTTTGAAGCTGAAAAAGATTTTAGACTGGGGAGGTTTAGATCAAATTAAATCAATGTGTTGCTGGTCCAGTCCAAGTCCAGACATAAATCAACTTTGAAAGCTGTGGCAAGTTCGCTGACACTTCCTATCTAATGTGACAAAAGCTGAGCTATGCCGGGAACAAGAATCGACTGTTTGTGTGGATGTGTATAGGTGGTAGAGACCTCAAAAACTAGCAGCTTTAATTATAGTGAAATGTTGCTATAAAAAGTGCTGCATGCCACACTTTTCAGATGCCCCCCACCCTGGGAGAGCCTGGGTTCGAATCCAGCCTGGTCTATTACATTTTGTTGCTTGTACTTGTGACATTCCAATGACAATTAAGTTGAATTATTATTATTATTATTATTATTATTATTTGTGTTTTTAAAAATTTTACAAACTTTGCCTCATTTTCACCTCTGTTGAATCCACTGAGGTTTATTGCTGTAACGTGATGAAGTTCAAAGGAACCGTACGAATATTTAAGGAAGTTAGTCATCATCTTAAATTAGTTTAGGTGGCAACACATGTATAGTCATTTCTATTCATAAAACCGCCTCCATTCAGTTGTGCAGAAGTTTATTTTATTAGCCTAAAGCAGACGTGAAGCAACTCTGACTTTGTAACGCAACATTCTCTTTGTGTTTCGCTCCTCTCTTTGCTTTTAGGTGGGTGTTCATGGTATAAGAATAGAGTTTTTCAATGAAAAAGGATCAAAGCGCACCGCCACCTACCTGCCAGAGGTTGCAAAGGAGCAAGGTGAGCATTTTTGTGCCCTCAACTGAACAGCCTCTCCTGCCTTCAAACAAACGTCTGTCAAAAATAATTACACTATTACATTTTTAATTATTGTTTTTATTTTTTATGATTCTAGGTTGGGACCACATTCAAACCATAGATTCCTTACTACGAAAGGGAGGTTACAAAGCTCCCATCACAAATGACTTCAGGAAGACCATTAAGTTAACCAGGTATAATTGGTTCTATTTCATCAATATTTGAGTGTGTTAGTGTTGTTCCCTACCATAGCAACACATTTTCACCTAGATACCTGTTTGCTAACTTAAATTTAGCCAAATAAAGCTGCACAGAGAAATGGAACATTTCCTCAAGAATGAGATGTCACCAGTTAGCCCTGGGTTTGTTTATGTAGACCAGCGGTGGCCAAAGTTCTATTTGTGGCCCATGGAACAATCTAGTATGACCCTCCCTGACTGCAGTTCAAAAATGTTACAAATTTAGACCCCTGGTGGGCACTTTTATTTTTAAATAATTAAATTTTAATCATAGTAAGCAAGACTATAAAAATCCAGTGGCTTAATAACAAAAAAGCACATCAATTCTTCCAGACCAGATAAACTGGAAACAAACAATTCACCCAAAAAATTAGAAAACAATCTTTAGACAAAAAATGTGCCACTTTGTTTCATTAAAACCATTGTTGAGCGTGTACAACAAATTCACGACGACATTATTTTGCGTTAATTTGGGAAAAACAGTATTGACTTTCTAATGCCTATGACCAAAAACCCTGAGAAGTTTGGCAGGAAAGAATCTGGTAGTGAGTAACAGGGCATCTGTGCATTCTTAATTAGCCTCAAATGTATGTATTTAAAATTAAGGCCTTAAAATATCTTAAACTATTTTGGAAAAGTAAAAAAGTTGGCCTTAAATACGTTAATTATAGTTCTTAAATTTTGTGCTGACTAGTTTATCTCGTATATTCTATGTATTTTATTTTTCTTATGGGATTTTTATGTCAGACAAACATTTTGAGTCGCCTGACTTATCGGGGCGGTTCAGGCTACCGCTAGCTAGCTGCAAGTTTAGATTCATTGCCAGTTTGCTGGATGACTTTGTTCTTTGCCGCTGCCTCACCTCTGTTGCGAATCCGTACGAGGCTACATTCACTCTGTGCAAAAAGAAAAAGGCTTGGCACTACAACTATGTGAAATATGCAGTTGTTTTTTGTACATCTCTGTCGTGATACAGGTTTTAAATTTCATTCATAGTGGTCTTAAAAGTCTTAAATTAGAGTCTGTGAAACTTGCAGGAAGCCCTTCAGTCATGTCGCCTTGTGAGGACAGACTCTTGGATTTCCGTCTTCTTCTCTGTTTCAGGTACCGTAGCGAGAAGATGACGATGGGTTATGCAGAGTACATCGCCCACCGCCAGCACCATCACTACCAGAACGGCATCGGGCATCCGGTGCCGTCGTATAACCATTATTCCTGACAGCGAGCCGCATGACCAATCATTGGACCTCTCCGCGGACCTTTTCCCAGGAGAGCCCGCCCCCTCCTGGTCTAGTTATTTCTACTACTGTACCATTTTATGATGATAGTTTCCGTTGCCGTGCTGGCCGTCTCACAGACGTTGACATGGCAACGGGTGGCAGTGAAGCATCGTTCGATTATGGCGAGAAAACCATGTTCCTTTTGTTTTGTTTGCCTGTGGTTGAGCTTTTGCAGCATATGTATATCTATAACCTGACCCCCTCCATTCGTTTATATTATTTTGGAAAAATTAACCAATATTAGATTTTCATTAATATTGCGTCGTTTCAGCAAAGCTAATCAGGTGTTTGATTCTGTGGATGGAAGCGAGTCTCCTTGGGTGGATTTAGGCTTTGCTACAATTTTACATTTACTAACCCTTTTATTTTTATCATCTACTTGTCGTTTCTTTAACTTTACTATCCAGAAGTGTAATATCATGTAGCAAAGGCAAACTGCAGTTCCAAAAGGCTGTGTCCTCACTACTTTCAATTCCTCTCAAACACTTGACTGCTGAGGTCGTGCTAGCCTTGTAAACTCTCGTGTCGTAGTTGGAATTCGTACGTGGGATATATGTACTCCAAAGTGTAGATAGGTTTGTGACGCCTTTTGATCGGCTTTTGCTGATGCCGTTCATTGATTTGGGTCACAATTGTGTGTGTGTGTGTGTCACTGCGTGTGGATTATAGGCTCCACTTTGTCACAAGATGGAAAACCAGTAGAATAAATTAGAAATTGGGTTTCAGCTACAGGTTCAGCTGCATTTGTTTGGCTAGCTTAAATTTTGAGCTTATTTCTGAGGGTTTATTTAGACTTTAAGAATATCGAGGAACTAAAAGATCTATATGAAGCTTTTGTTTAATTAAATAATTATTTTTTTCTGCGTTTACTGACAGGGAGTTGCGCGATAGGGACGTGCTAAAACAGTTTAAAGCCATACTCTATCTTCCACAGTTTTGTCCGTTATCAGATGATCACATCTCAACGTGCTGAAACGTTGAGATGTTGCTTCAGCCCGAAGTCCCGCCGCTTCACTTAGTTCCTCGTGTCATCGTGAAAACATCGTCTTGCATTTTCCGATTATTAACCATCGTCCCGCAGAGTACGACGTATATTTAAGAAGAAAAAAAAAGAGTCACGCACAAACAGAAGTTATCTTAACATGTTTGTGTCATTTAGAAGTGCATGTCATAGTGCGTAATCGTGGATACGGCGCCACCGCTGCTCCCCTCGCTCCCGTTGATCCACGTGTCCGCAGCACAGGGAATGTTCTAGTTTCTGTCTGTTTCAATCAGAAAGTTACAGGAAGTGTACATTTTTTATCTGTTTTATAAAAAGAAAAAAAGCCAGGGCTTTGTAAAGCCAGTTCTTATCCAAATATTTCCCAGGTGTGAGTTTGAGCCACACACACTCTGCTAGTTAGGCGTACTTTAACGAATGTTCGATCTGTCGAGGATCACCAAGTTGTCGGTCTGCGTGTTTCTGTTGCAAACTGGACTTTTTTTTTTGAGAGAGAGAGAGAGGTTCTTGTTACTTGACCAACATCTTCTGTTGTAACAGCCTTTTTCTAACTGACAGGTTCTGTCTTTTTCCATAAATTTTTTTCCTTTATGCAAAAATGTCAAGGGCTTTCGGCAATCCATCCACAGTAACCCGAAACGATCCAGATTTCCAGTTGTGTTGCCTTAAGTTTTTTTTAATAAAAAGAAAAAAAAAAAATCAACAGAAACGATGGACCAGGAGAAAGTCGCTCTGAGTGTATCCTCTCGTAGGCGGTCGTCGTCCGGGAGACTCCGCGTGCTTCGCTCCATGTCCTACTCTTGGATTTCACATGATCAACGTTAAAGTCGGGCACCGTTCAAAAGTTCCAACCACAAGGGGTCAGCGTGGCGGCCGTAGGAAACTGTATCGTACACTACTACACTGCTCTCCTGGTCCGTCGACTACAGCACAACCTGAATTTTTCTCTGCTGCAAAACCAAATTGACCATGCTCTTTTACATATATGTCTTTGTATACACATGCAATGTATTTAGTTGCATGTATGTATGAGTATGAGACCTATGGTTTTATCCATGATATGCTTGATCTATGGCTTAGACACTCTTATTAACCATTAAGAGATTTAAAAGACAAATATGGTGCTATCAGACCTCATATTGGGGTGGTCACATCTCGTGACTGGTCATGCGGACTCATTGATCATATCATATATATATACTTAACGATGCGACATGTAAGATTTTCTCTGGAGTTGCGTTGTGGTGAAGGATCCGTGCTCTCCGACGCAGACGGAAATCTTTTTGTCAAGGTGGACTTGGGTGATTATTTTTTTTTATTTTTATTTTTTTTGGGGTGGGGAATCAATTCCACTCTGGGAAACTGACATTCTCTCTCGTAATGAAGAAAGACTCCACAGGCGCTATGGAATGTACTGTTAACGGTCACCAGGGGAATTGAACAGCGATGTGTAAAAAGAGAAAATCCTACATGTTGACCTTTTTACAATTCTTGATATATGCAGATCTGTTCAACAGGTGTTTTTTTTTCTCTGTTTTTACATTTATGTTGTTTTTTGTTCCTACCAGTGCAAGTCAACACTGTGCAGGTTTGAAAGGACAAGAAGTCACACATTTTACCTTCTGTCCCTTGATTACTCCCTTCACTGTGGCCCAACCTCATGGCCTAGTTTGTCAAGGTGTGATGCATGTCGTTCACTGGCGGGAAGATCCGAGGTTCCCGTTTTATTGTTTTGTTGGGGGTTTTTTCTCTCTTTTTTTGGGAGGCTTTTTAGCTGTTGAATCGGCTAACCACCTCCAAAAGGGCAACGTTTAAGACGTTAACTAGCATAAGGTCCTGTTGAGGTCGTTTCAGCCTCGTTATTGAAGTTTACCTCTGCAGAGACATAGATTTTTAGTTTTTCTTTCTCAGTGCGTGTACGCACTGATACCTCAAGGAATCGCAAGGAACGACATCGGTAGACTGTTGTAGCAGATCGAGTGTTTTGGTTCCCATACCAGGGTTTGGAGTTCAGCCTCAGCATTCCTGGCGCGGCCGTCCCCGTGCCGCGCGGCGTGCTCAAGCTCTTTGTTACCTTCGTATGTTCGACCGAACCAAAGATGCCAGCGGCCATGCTCAGATGCTGCTTTTTTTTTTTTCAGGCCTGGCTTCCTGTCCTTCCAAAAACAAGCCCTGCTCGTGACTAAATGTTTCTTCTTTTCTTCTTTTTGTGCGATTTCTGACTTGTTAAGCAACCCAGTTCTTCAATGAATTGTCATTGTTTCCGTCTCTGAAGCCGTTCGTGGCGTCAAGACAGCGAAAAATGGGTGCAAATTGTTACTTGTTTTGTTAGTATTATTATTATTGCTTTTTTTTTTTTTTTTTTCAAAAAATGAAAATCCCATGGTGTGCCTCCTAGCTTTATGGGTTTATAAATGTTTGTTTTCCCCCTAAAGACCAGCAGTTATACTTTGTATAAAAGATGGATTTTTTTTCCTTATTTTTTATGCCATTAAAGATGAAAAAGCCTGTTTTCGTTACTCGACCCAGTAGCTGCACTGGTATACAATCGCACTGATAGAAGAATTAAACAAAAAAAAAAAAAGAGGAATAAGTGAATCAATAATAACAATGATAATGACAAATAAGAACTACAATAAACTTGTGTTTGAAGCTTTTATTAAAAAAAAAGTAAAAAAAAAAACAAAACAAAAAGACGATTTAAAAAAAAAGAGAAAATGACTGTTTTTGTACATCAAAATAAATTTTTTTCAAAGGAATATTTTGGATCTAGTTTCAAAATTATTTTAGTGGTTTTCTATGTTCTGAAAATTTTTGAGACACACTTCTGAGACGTGTCGCTGTATAAAATGACTTTCTTTTGCAGTGGCCTGATGGGCTGGGAGGATTACCTGGTGTAACTCCTCATACCAACTTTTATTTCCTTTGTCAATTTTTGGATCTTTTCTTTATTCCTCTCTCTCTTTCTCTGTCTCTCTCTACTTTATTACTCTGACAAATTGTTGATGGGGAAAATAAAATATGAACTGGGAACTTTTTAATTCCATCCCTGTAGAGCTAGAATCCCTCTTCCTTTCCAACTGAATTGCTGTTTAGTGTGACGGAACTCCGAAACGGGCATTTATGATCGTATGACTCCAAAAGAAAATAAAGTACATAACGCATAAAAAGGTAAAAAAAAAATCTACATAAAATTGTGAAGAAGGCTGAAAGAAAATATATCGATGGGTTATCTGTAAGCAATGGCTGTGAAGATAATGTAGTTTTAAACATTGTTACCTTTTAAAATCATTTATTCAATAAAAAAACCCCTCCAAATCAGCTAAAAACTTGTCGTTCCTCTTGTTTTGCAGCACTTCTGCCGATGAGGCAGGGGAGAAGTGGGTTGGATGAAATGTTATTTTTTTCCAGTTGCTGTTTAAGCATCTTCACTAGAAAGTTTACTTTCTTAAGTTTACTATCAAAATGACAGCTGAGCTGAGTCATTTTAACCAGGTATGCATTGATCAAAATGTATCGCACAATTAGCAGTTAAAAAAATAAAATCTTGAAACTTTAAAGAAGTCATGGGATTAAAAAAGGTTGGTGAAAACAGAAACTGAGTGGGAAGCGAAGATGAGCAAAAGTTTGACTTTCACTTAATTCAGTCTGAAAACCTTCACATTCGTTTTGCCTTAACTGACATTCATTTTTCATTCACACTTTAAAATTAATGTCACACTTTGAAATGAACAACATACACACGTACTGTGACGGTGTATTGAAATACCAGGTAAACCTTTTCTTCAATCAATTTCCATTGCTTAGTTATGTTGCTGTTAGCTAATGCATGCTAACATGCAATTTATTTGTTTAATAAAGTGGTCCAAAGTCAGTCAATATAAATCTGAATCATTTTGTAAATTTGAAAATATTTGATTATTTTTTGTTTTGTACCCTGAAATTAAAATCCCAATCTTCAGCAGCTGTGTGTCGTCAAGGAGACGTATTGGGAATATGTCAGGGAGTAGTTTCCTACTTTCTTCACATTCATGACTAGGTGTAATTCTTCTTGTACTTTTACAAATTTTTACTTCATGAATGTGACAAACACCTGTATTAGTTTATTCTCCCTGAGTTTAAGAAGTTAGCAGTATGATCAGCTGAACAAAGTGTGATTTCATTCTGAGACCCAATCTAATTACAGATTTTCTCAGTTGTTTACCCACATTTTCTGAAAGCATGCCTCACACTCTCAGAACTCTACACACACATAAAAACACAGACACACACACAATGGGAAAAACCCTTCAATTCTCCTGCTAAATGAAACTTTTACATTCAAAACAATGTTATCTCTTCTTCAACTGATATTTTGTTTTCAGTAGAAAATAAAGCAGGAGAAATATCTGACTTAAATTAGACTAACAGAACATAAATACAAAAAAAGAAAAGAAAAATACACAAGGAAAACTTTGGCCACTGGAAATCCCTTTAATTGTTGCCACAACACACATCTGAACTCAGGTACAAAAGCTTCTCTTCTCCCTTTTCGATACTGAAATAAAAGACAATGCTACAGTTACACAAACCACCTCAGACTTGAAATGAAATATACAAACGAGTGACATTTTCCTATAACAGGTGTTGATTTAACGACATGAATTTTCGAGGTACATGTCTTTATGCATGATTTGTTACAGTAGGAGCAAGAGTTTCTTTCAAGTGTCTTGATACAGAGAGAGCTGAGTAAATGTATTCACATCCCCATTGCACTTATTCACGAACCGTGATATATCTTATGTGATTAAATTCACAACTATTTGTGAAGCAGAAGGAAAAATGATACATGATTATTGTAGGAGCTATTTCTTTATTTTTTAGTTAAATCTTAGAATTTAGATTATTTAATTCACTTTTATTTTTTGATTATTTTCTAGTTGATTTATAATTGGAATTTTTGTTTAATTTATTTAAAATACGTTCTTTGGTTAGTAATTCACTTAATTAGTTAATTAATTTCAGTTTGGGACGTGGGTGTTTCATGGTATAAATAGGTAGGTTTTAGGCAGCCCATTATGCACGTGGGTGGTCATAAGGTTTTTACCAGTCTAGCTAATGAGTCAGTCACTTCAGTCGTTCAATCAGCTTATAACTTGTTTTGCCTGAACTGTGGAATAAAGCAGCAAAAAACTGCATTTTTGACTCTTTTGATCTTTTTGGACTGCGTAAGCCAGAATCCACGGTGCATCAGTTTTGACCAAATAGTCACTACAGTTACAACAGCTTGGTTATAAAATAATAACCTGACTGGAGTACGGCGCAGCTGCACCCAGACACGGCCGTCCACCAGGCTGAAAAACGAGCTAAAGAAGAGCGGTTCTGTTTTGGGGATTACTCTGGAATGTCTGGAGATTATCGAGCAAAGAAGGATTCTTTACAAAAATTATGGAAAACCCTGAGCATCTTCTTCACGAGACTGTTAAAAAAAACAGCAGAGTTTTCAGACAGTAGCTTCTTCTGAGCCGCTGTAATATAGACTGCTACAGGCTACAGACTGCTTTGCTGAATAATGTCCACTTTGGGCTGTTTAGCTGTAGCTGTGCTACACTCTTTCCACTTCTGGGCAATAGATTAGCATAAAACCATAAGAACTATGACCTGTTATCTTGGGCAGCGCAATAAAGAAACCTTCACACAAACGCATGCAAAACCAGAAATTACCATCTTTAATAATGACGGCCTAATAAAAGTCATCGAAATGCGGAGGTGGCAGCACGACAACACGAGAAAATGGTTCAAGGGGTATGAATGCTTTTGCAAAGACCTTCAGTTCCAGATCAGACGCAGCATCTGCCCGCCATTGGCAATTATTTTTTTCCTAACAATGTTCTCAAGGTTAAGCCTTGACGAATATAGTCAAACAACACGATAAAAACAACAGAGAGAGAGAAACGAAACAACAACCCAAGTCCCACCTATTCACTCATTATTCTTCACTTCAACCTGCAGCATGTAAGAAGTTCATCATGCCTCCTGATTATCCTAACTGGAATGCATTGAACAGGCTGGAGACTGAAAGATAAAAGCCACTTACAAAATTATTTCCTATCCTGATCATACGTTTTTTTTCTCCATTCATAACCCCCCCCAAAAAAACCCAAAAGATAACATTCACATTCACGCACTTTAACAACAGCTCACGTTTAAAATCTGCTTCAAAGCGCACTTGAGACAAATAAAACCGACTCGGTAAAATGAGAGTTAGCATAACTAAACTCATTCAGAACTGAAAGCAGCGCCTCCCACCTGCTGAGTACCTGAATGGTACTCAGCAACGTCGACGTGACATTTACACACAAAAAAAGGCAGCAGGATGAAAACTGTATCACAAGGTTTCCCCCAGTTTCCGCCATTTCAAGCACGGCGGCAGCTTGGCTTTACTTGTCCCGCACACGACGCTAGTTTGTTTATTTCAGATTAGCTTTTAATACACCAGTAACAGCGATAAAGACGACGGGTGTATAGTTGATGCATTAAGCTGGGCGCGACGACGTGTTGGCCAGAGTGGTCACGCGCCTCTTGAAGTTTTGCAAATGGCGCGCGCCACCTTTCTCTCAAACCGGAAGGAGCTCCGTCCGGCTTCATTTTCGGAAAACGCCGTACCAAGGTAGGCGGCTCGCGCAAGCGTACAATTTCACATATAGTCGCGCTTTTTAAGGTTCTCGTTGCGAACAAAGAGTAACGTGCGTGTGTTTACATATCCCACGAGCTCGCTCAATACGAGTTCTGGCATGCGCATGACTCTTTGCACTTGCAACTTGGTAAAGTTAACCAGTCAGTCGTAGACTAGTCGTTTTCAAACAGTTTTCCTCGCAAATACTGCATTCGCTTGGATAAATAATAACTAATCACAAAAATCAAAATACTGCGCCAAGCAGCAGACATTACTAAAGGAAAACTTAACACTAGTGATGGGAAAATGAGGCGTCATGAAGCGTTTCGACCCATTGCAAAACTGTATTGATACTGTGTCACTGAATACTGACACCTGCTGGACATTAAAAATCCCTACAGGCAACGTAGTTGACAGACTGATTTGATGACCTAGTCTATACAATAAGATTTAAGTCATTGTATTTTATTGTATATTACATATTGCTGAAAGCAATAAACGCACCGACACGGGGTTTTGTCTATGGGCTTGACGCATGCGCCGACGCATCGGTGTTGCCGGACCCATCACTACCTTACATGTTCAAGGTTTTATGATTTACAGTGTAATGTGCAATGCAAATGTAAATACATCACTTTTACAACTTGCTTTGTATTAAAATATTGTTTCAATTAGACACGTTTTAGGCTAGAGATCATAAATATAAAAGAATAAAATTTGCATTAAAAAAACAACATAGTTTCAACATTAAGGTTTGGGAGGCTAAAGATTCTTCCAGAACCACAAACGTTTGTATTTTTTCCCTGACAAGGTTTAGCTCTTCTTCTGAATAATTAATGTTGTCAGCTTAATTTAGCCATTTACAGTAAACAGAGACAGGACAAAGTGAGTAAGATGTGGAAAAACAAACATGAAAACGGCTTCATTTTTCTTGCGGTTTCACATGAAAGGATAACATGACAATGGCTTCTGCTTTTAATTATCTCTGCATATGGAGGACTTTGCTGTCGTTACTGGAGACAATCTCAGCACTGTGAGATATCAACATCAGAACCTGCAAACAGCGACAATCCCATAACTTAACTCTAATGTCCAAGATGTCCATGCTCTTGGACATCACCCACACAGTGTAGTTTATCAGAGACTACGTCCAGAATTTGGGGCATGGTTGATGTGTTGTGGTCCTTTCTCTCCCACACATTATGTAGGTCAACATGTGTTATATGAATAAGTTGTTCACTTGTAAATATGTCTTAATTCTTCAAACATAAATTGTCTAATCTAATTCAGAACACTAAACAATGCAATAAGCAGCATTGGCAAGTTTATTTATGTATTTGTGAATTGCTAAAATTCACAAATACTAGATGCTCTTTAAAGATGCATGTAACTGCATGTTTTAATAGTACAAACACCAAATATGAATATATATAAAATGTGAAGACATGCCTTAATTTTGAGGCCTTCATCTCGACACAAAGCTACCAACAGGAAACCTCCGCAAGACGTACCTTTTTGGCCTTGCGGTGCACTCTTTACCTGTCAGCTTTAACATATTTACATATACACGGGGGAAACTATACACCAGGGGTCCTCATAAGGTCGATCGCGATCTACTGGTCGATCGCGGGAAGGTTTTGAGTCGATCGCGGCAGCAGGTGACAAACTGAACACCACCAGGACGCTGAGACCAGAACTTCCTCTTCTGACAGGCTTATCAAAATATTCACAAAGATTCTAAACGTTTGTAGCTT